>JABSTQ010005373.1:0-55995 GCA_013358835.2 Ixodes persulcatus
CATCCCGAACCTCAGCAGCCTGGAGGACGCGGAAAATGGAACACTCGGTCAGTAAGCCGGCCCAGATAGGGATCCCAAAGCTTTTTCGGTGACAGTTTTGAAGACCCCATCAGGCCCTCTCCAAGTAGGATCGAAGAACCGAGCCATGACAACAACAAGCCCTTATCAGAGAGGAAGGAGCAGCCCGGGAAACTCTTCCCAACCAATAATAGCGGAACAGGCTACCACCACCTTCACGATAGTCCCACAGCATGAAGCCCAGCTATACCTGGCATTCAAGAACAACCGGCAGGGGATAGAGGAATACCTCACGGACAAGACAAAGATTGATGCCTTCCTCAAAAACAAGAGCCCCATCGAAGAGTTCGAAGAGAAGAATTCTCGTCATCTTTGAAGGAAAAGTTATACCAAGGAAAGTACGTTTTCTTTGCGAAGTGCTAAGTGTGGCAGAGTATAGTCCCCGGCCCCTGGTATGTTTTACATACCACAAGCTCAGGCATAACTCCGACGTGTACCCCCTCATCATAAAGAAGTGCGACAAGTGTGGACACAAACATGGCTACATCGATGACTGTGAACTCGAGCCTATGTGTAACAACTGCGGTGGCCCACACATCGCTACAAGTAATGATTGTCCAAAGCGACATGTTCCGCCTAGAAGGAAATCGACCAGGATGCTTCCCCAAACCAATGCTTCGCAGGGAATGCCGGCGAGAAGTCTCAAAGTAAAGAAACCAAAACGAAGGAATCATGGCCTCCCCTCCCAGAAAACGCATGGAGTTCAGCTTTCAGGTTTACCACGGAACGCCACCAATTGTCTTTCGACGCACCCAAGACGAGACCAAATCATCCATTAGGCATACAACGGCTTCCCCTTGGAACTTCCCTGAAGACGTCGATTGGTGAAGTTCAGCGAAGCCTGAATGACACGCCTAGAGGCGGAGCACGATGCTATGGAAAGTGCCATTCACGAGATCAAGAGCATGTTGGCTCTATCCACTGCAAGTTCTCCAAAGAAACAAAAAGAGCGACCTCCCTGGATTTTTCAATGGAACTGCCGAGGTTTCCCCACCAAGGCAGCCGAATTAGAACTGCGTATAGAGCGTATGTCAGATGAAGCACCCGTTGTTATATTAGTACAAGAGACATTGGGGACAACGCCCACGATTCCTGAATACTTCACCTTCACCGCACCCTCCGTTCCACGATCCAGCAATGAACGCGGTGGCTCTCTGGACACGCCTAACATGGTCTTCACCCTGGTAAAAAAAAACACATTCCCCAGTCCCAACTAGACACCTCCTGTCTCAACAAAGAGGAAAGAGCAATTGTGGGTGTCAGAATTTGGCTATGAAATAAGACTCTCTGCGTCTACAATGTGTATTTCCTCCCCAACCAGTCTGATTTCGGGGCTGTACGTGGATCAATGAAATAATGAATAACACGATAGAATCGGTCATTCTCGCCGTTGACTTGAACGCACCCGATAACCAATGGGGCTACAATCCTTACAAAAAATATGAACCAGTCTATAGAGATCTTAACGATTTTTTAACATACCTGTCCACTTCCTATCTTATCGCCATTTTTCTACAGGGTTTCTACAGATTTCCTGTCAATAGGAGTCTACACGGCACAGCCGTCAGAAATTCTACCAACTGTCTGTCGCCAACGGTCGTTAGACTTTGCGTCGCCATATTCGTAGATTTTCTACAGACCTGACTTGATAGACCATACACACTGAAAACATGACAAAATCGTTGATATGAGTCATAAGCAGTTTTTGTGTTTAGTTAAGAAACGCTTTTACAACAGGCTTGAAGTGAACTACATAGTCACAGGATTTTATTGTCACAAGATCTGGCCCTGATAAACATTTAAAAAGAATCACAAAGAGTATCTATACATCAATAACACAGGTTTCAAATCAAACATGCTGTAGGTTGCAGCCTCGACCACTGCCAACACCAGATTTAGTCACCACGATTCCAAATCAATAGGTTGAAACAATCATGCACACTAGCCTTTTTTTGAAGACAGGACTATATGACCAGAATGTGATTTCAACCTCCAACGAGGGTAACTAAAGGCGATATACTGCGAGAATGTTCTAAGCTTGATGATCTAAGCCAGCTGACTGAGACAGAAAGGAGGATAGCATCGCAACCTTCTATCAGCGTGCGTCGGCGATTGATCGTGTGTTGAAAGTCGGACGGTGTGCTGTCCGTGGTGTCTTTTATGTGTAACTCTTTCGTAAAAAAAATTTGAAGTTTAAAAACGCGAACCTAACAGTGTACAAATATTTTTAAATTTATTGATAATATATATATATATATATATATATATATATATATATATATATATATATATATATATATATATATATATATTCATATATATATATATACATATATATTTATTTATTTTTGGACATCATGCGCAAAAAATAGTCGCGCTTACTTCTTCATTCTAAATTATAATGCGAGTTATACGACGTAAAACATAATGCCTTCAAACTTGCCCCGTTTAGAATCACTTTTGGGCTGGACAGCTTCTTTAGAAATTCGAAAGCTGGCCTTTAAAGAGCTGACCTGTTCAATCGGTGTTGGCAGCAGGGTAGACGCTATGCGTGTTTTAGGCCAATCGTGTATCCGGTTAGGGTCACGTGACTACAATCTCGAAGCTGGTGATAAGGCAGAGCACGGAACCTGACTAAAAGCCCAAGGCCACGCATACCATCCACTGCACTATCAACCTTGGGTACAAGTGACAAAACTTCTCGTTGTGTTCATTGTTGAGATGGCCCTGCAGATTAGCTTTTGTAAGCGCACCCCCCGTTCTGGGCTGCTTCCTTTCTACTCCTTCTCTCTATTTGTCTCTCTCCCTAAGCTGAAGGCGTGGTAAGCGCTTGAATCCGAAGAGTGATCACGTGGTTTGACGGATGACGCATTAGCCGTTGACAAACCCGGAATGCCTGCGAAGACCGGACCTAGCTTCGCGGGTGATGCGGCCTGCGGGCCTGCTGTGGATTTTGCTTCTGTGGTAGATGTGGTCAATCTAGTTCCAGAGTTCCGATCACCAGCAGCGTATTTCGTCTTAGTGCCAAGTGCGATCTTCAACATGCGGATTGCCAAGACCATGGATATTCTTTCGGCAGCGCCTACACACCGGTGATCTTCATTTGTTGTGGGCATACATGTGACCACTAGCTTCCACGGACCGAAGACACGACGGACCGCCTTCTCTTCCATGCGAGTGACAAGTCGGTCCGTGCAATGGAGTTTGCTCGGACAGGTCGCGCCATCTATCGCCGAACTTTCGTAACGCTGAGCCGTATGTTCGGCCAGCGCCGCCGCCATGGCCGCCATTGCACATATTTACCAGCTTCGATTAGCGATTGCATCTTGCTCGGTGGCGATGGCACCGGTAAAAAAGAAGCCTCCCAGCAACAAGGAACATGACCGCACCGAAAAAAAGGAAGACGTATCGATACTGCTGTGTTAAGGACTGCCACAACAGGGAGGGAACTCCGACCGTGAAGCTTTACCGGTTTCCTGCACAACCGTGGGAAAAAGAACGTCGGCACCGATGGGTTGCGGCTGTGAGACGCGTGAAGTAAGTATACATTCGCACACTAGTGCAGATAGCTGAAATAGTACTTTCAATCGCATACGTTCTATTTCTAGGCTTGAAATTGGTCGCCAGTAAATGATTCGATGGCTGCATCGAGTTTCGTACGTTTCTACAAATTTATAGCCCTGTGAAGACTGCCCCCGCGGCAGTGTTCACACGGCTACGGATCGTTTTCAAGTCGATTAATCACGCGAAGCAGTGCCCCGCGTGGTTAATCGACTTGAAAATAAGTCGAGGGGGGGGGGGGGAGTTTGATTTATCCGGCAGTATTAACCTGCGCGCAAGGGCGGATGCAGGAATTTCCAGAGGGGAGAGGGGGGGAGGGTGTCAGCGTACCATATGTTTAGGAACCCCCCCCCCCCTCTCCGCTGTTTCCACGCCCTAAATTTTTACGCATGCAGAAATCAGGAGGGGGGTCAGGACATCCGGACCCCCCCTCTAAATCCGCCCCTGCCTGCGCGTTGGTTTTGTTTCCTAGCTACGCAGAGTTCTACTAGGTTTTGATGCGTCATGCCCCTTTTCAAGGTCTTGTCCTCACAGATACTATATTAAAAACAATATAAAGCCTTGTCATGAAACGTGTCCAAATAAATTATCTGAGCAATGATCTGGTCCTTTTTGTAACAATAAAAATCTCGAGTTCTTTCTGCTATTAGGCACTTGGAAACAAGGGTTTCTAATAGAGCTTCTCTGAGTCGTGTTAGTCTTTACCAATATTAGACAGCAATTTAGCAAATACTGTAAATATTTATTTTGATTAATTTTGCAGCCCAGATGGCTCACCATGGAAGCCCAGCGACAACTCAAGAATCTGCTCACGGCACTTCGTCAATAACGAGAAAAGCAACATTGCCAGCCATCCAGCTTACTGCCCTACACTTTTCCCGACAGTGTACAAGACGAAGTCTGTGATTCCACAGGACAAAGCGTCACGGTTCTACAGGTAATGTCAAAATTACTTTCGTTATGTTTATCAGTGCACATTACACGAAGAACTTTTTACAGTTTGATGTGTTATCCAGTACCCACTTTCCACTACTCTGGGTTGTCCGTACATACATATTATTCAGAAATTGCGTGCACACCCAAACTCACCTTCACTGCTCCAAAATAAAGTTATGCTCTTCTCCTTATCCGCCTATTGAAACCAATTTCAGAAATTATTCAGGCCAAATATTTGTTTTGTTTTTGTTTTTTTCTCAAGTAAAAGTTGTGACTACACCTTGGCTGCACTCGCTTGCATTTTGTGTGTTTGGGGATGTGTTGTTGAAACGCTGCAGTGGTGAAACACTTTTTGAAAACCTTGCAGAATTTATGTCAACATCCCAAGATTTATCATACGTACCGTCCGTAGTATACACTAAAATTGTGTACTTGATTCTAAAACTATGTTTTACAGGTGGCACCGCAGATTAGCCGTCAAAGACGATCTGCGTCCAGTGGCCTCAACCTCAGCGTTGACTGGCAGCTCAAGCAGCTCTCGACCCTAGTGAGTGAGATGTAGAATCAATTGAGGGAATAGAGGCCCTTCCCTAACAGGAAATTTGTGCTGCAGTCTTGGTTAACGGGACCTCAATTTAACTTAGCTCGTACTCAAGCTGCTTTTCTTTGGAACCGACTTGGTGGCCTCGAAGGAATGACCTCGGGATTTCCTGTTCTTGGGTTAAAATTCTAGCCGAGCCAATTCCAGTTTGAAGGAGCTACGGGGGGCGAAAATTCTGGTTGCATACCAAAATGTTTGGTAGTGTACATTAGTCTTTTGTCCTCTGCTGGGAAGTGCCTCATGCCATTTACTGGTTTGGCACAACAACGCCAAGCATATTTTTTACTCACTTCATTAATTTGTTTTTGTTGTGCTGCTTTGTTATTCAAACTAACGGTCTTAAATGTGTCTGCACTTTAGGAAAACAGCAGCAACGAGATGGAAGTCAACGATACTGAAAGTCCCCAAGAGAAAACTCAACATTCAGTGGTAAGACCTTTGCATCCCCTAAAGCCAAAGTACTAAAACGAGTAATGAACGAGATATGACTCATGCAAACTTGTGTGTTGGGCCAATTCGTTTTTAATTCTAATTGTGACAAATGTGTCTACTTTACAGGAAACCCAGACTGATGAGACTGGGAATTACCGGGAACGGTTTTCTGTCTTCATTTGCACCTTGCAAGACGGAAACGGCTGCACGCAGGTAACACACCCTAGGGTCTGTGATGTTGGTGTAGAGATGAAACCCACAATGTCGTCACGGCAGTCTGGTCCGAATCAAAGGAATGTCTACTTCCTGGGCTACGAGAGTGTGCGACATTCGCAAGAGGTATTACAAGATCTGTGCAATGTGACAGCAGCTGTGTTTGCTTTGCTTCTCAGCATGCTTCCCCAAAGTTCCGAACGCTCGCATGACACGTCTATGCCCGACAGGCTTCTTTTGTTCCTAATGAAACTTAAACTTGGATTAAGTTACACATCACTTGCTGCACTGTTCTCTATACACAGAACTACAGCTTCGCGCCATTTCCGTGCTGTGTTGGCAGTACTGTCTGTAGCAACTGAAAAGTGGATTTTTCGTCCACCGTCGTCAGTGATCCTCTCCATGTTGCCGGAGTGTTTCAAGGCACATTATCCTGATTGTAAAATGATTATCGACTGCACGGAGGTGCGTACAGAGGAGCCTGGTACTGTGGCTCAGCAGCGTGCACTGTATTCAGCGTATAAATCAGGATACACTCTAAAGTTCCTTGTGGCTGTTACTCCAAATGGAATGATCTGTTTTCGGTCTAAGGCTTATGGAGGTCGCTGCTCCGATCTACATGTGACCATGGACTCCGGATTTCTTGAGTTGGTTGAAGGTGGAGATGTGATCCTGGCTGATAAAGGATTTCCCGGGATCAAGGCTGTACTAGAAGGCAGCAATGCTGTGCTCGTCATGCCTCCTTTTTTCTCGGGAAATGAGCAGTTTAGCCGAGAAGAGGTGCAAGACACTTACAACATCGCTCAAGTCCGCGTCCACGTAGAGCGCATGATTCAAAGAATCAAAGTTAACAACATTCTGAATATTCGTGTGCCGATATCTCTCATTCCAGTAATGAGTGATGTATTTCACATGTGTTGCATTCTGGCCAACTTACAGCCTGCAATCATTGCGCCGCAACCATGAACGTTTTAAACATAGCAGAGACCGAAAGTTTTGGAGAAGTTTGGTTTGTTATATAGTATTTATTTATTTTTAATGATTGCCAGAACCTTGGCAAGGGTCATTCGCATGAGCAAGGTTACCGTAAAATCCCGAGAGATGCCCACCCCCGAAAAATAGCCTACCCCTATTTTTGGCTTGATTTGCTATATTTTTTTAAACTTTGAAAGCTAGCCCACTCTTAGTAATAGTAGTGTTGGGATCAATGATGACCTTGGCGTAAATGTGGCTAGTTCGCTATGGTGGGATATAAGCGAACATTGCTGACTGGGAAGTACAGTCATCTTTGCTTCGTTGCCCCCTGCCCCGATAACAAGCCTGGAAGTGGCACAACCTCAAAATAGCAATTTGTTTTTAACTTTCCTTGATTGTACACAAAAAGCTAGCCCACTCCATATTCTCAGCCGATTTTCTCTTGATGTTAGGTTCTCTCTGTGCCACAGAGATTTTACGGATACCGTAAAAGCCTTGAAACACTCCGGCAACATGGAGAGGATCACTGACGACGTGGACGAAAAATCCACTTTTCAGTTGCCACAGATTTTACGCATACCGTAAAATCTCTCTCGGGATTTTACGGTATATCATTTTACGGTGTGTCATGGCTTGTGCAGCGTTTATTTTTATTTTTTTTTAGTCTATGTTCATGTTAGGTGTCACTTGCACCAATGATGTTGTTTCACTGAAGTGTGCGTCATTGTTTGTGCAGTGTCTTTTATTTGTTGTGTCATTTGCACCTGTGAGGTCGGTTCATTTGAGAGTGGCTGATGGTTTTTGTTTTGCTTTGCTTTGGGGAATATTTTTATGTCAGGTGTGATTTGCACTCGCCAGGTCGTTTCATTTTAAATTGTGTCATGGTTTGTCCAATGTTTTTTTGTTTGTTTCTGGAGACTATTTTTATGCCAAGTGTCATTTGCAGTGGTAAGGTTGTTTCATTATAAAGTGTACCATGGTTTGTGCAGTGTTTTTTTGTTTATTTTGGAGACTATTTTGATGTCAGGTGTGCATTCCACCAGCTAGGTTGTCTCGTTTTAGTGTGTGCAATGGGTTGTGCAATGTTTTTAAGGTTGGCTTGTTTTAGTGTGTGCAATGGGTTGTGCAATGTTTTTTAAGGTTGGCTTGTTTTAGTGTGTGCAATGGGTTGTGCAATGTTTTTAAGGTTGGCTTGTTTTAGTGTGTACAATGGGTTGTGCAATGTTTTTAACATCAGCAATAAAGATGAGATTTGTAGCAGCATGGCAATTCATTGCGGCATTTACGGCATGAAATACAAAACACAAGCATACATTAAAGGGGCACTGAACCAAAATTTCAAGCGTCAACACTAGGTGGCGCACGAGTTGTCCATGAGACAGTAGCGACTGGTGTGCGCGAGCACACGCAACGAAATCAGTGTCGGTATGTGCGTTCATCCTTACGATGACAGTGAAATGTGTGGGGGCTCTAGGGAAAGAGATAACAAAGACAGGCTTTTCATCTTCCCAGCGGGGTCATGTGATGTCATTTCGGTTCAGTACTCTTGAAGGGAACATGCAAATTTAGGCAGAACGTTTTTTGACAAGTGACGGCAAGTACTGTTTATAATAGAACGCTTCCAGGTACCTGACGGCAGTTTCCAAGAAAGGGTCGTCTCTGTCTACGAGAACAATGACGCTGTCAACACTCGTGTAGACAAAGAAGAAACACTCCTTCAGGTTGAGAATGTACATCAGCATTTGAACTTGCGTGTAGTACCTGTGGGAGGTACGCAGACGCAACTTGCCATCTACGTACATGAGGTATTTAACAAAGCAAACCTCCTTGGTGGCGTCTAGAACTAAGGATTTCCTGATGGAGTGTGGGTACTTGATCTCAAGCAAGGTGGGGCCATCTCCTTTAGCAAAAAGGCCATAAGGGCTGCCACATAGCCATGGCTGCTGCTTACGCACGAGTAGCCCCACCTAAGTCAAGCAAGAAAAAAAAAAGAAGAATTAGCGGTCGAATTTGATAGTATACCTGACTTATTACATAATAGAACAGCTTCACAAAATTCGCACTTCATTGTGCAAAGTTGCCTTGTTTTGAACAGGATTGTTGCCTTTAAATAAATGAAACTTGTTGGACGAAACTATTTGATTTGCATACCTCCACGACATGATGTCCTGTTTTCCTTTCAAACTCATTTCTTTCTACTGGCTCAGTCAATAGGCCTGCGTGAGAAGTTTGTACCACTCGTTCATTAAAATGAATAATGTAAGGTATGGTTATAGTAAATTGAAAATATAATTTACCGTAGCGTGTTGCATCACATGAAAACCTCTTCACTGTTAGGAGGCTCGTGACAAGCTCCTCCGCCGTCTTCTTTGTCCTTAAGATGGTATGCGCCATAGAGCTCGTTATACGCATTTTGCGTTCTTTGTACCATCTGTAATAGTATAAATTGCATCATCCAACTGTTCTGGACAAGGCTTGTTGCATGCTATTAATAGCACTATAACTGGTGAGTTGCCATATTCTGTAGAAACAAGAAAAATATTAATGCCACAAAAAGACCTTACCTTGCACACTTTGACTGCTGCAGAGTGTCCATGCACAGATCTAGGGCATTGGCACACAAATTATTCTTTTAAAAAAATGTGGATTCCTGGCTTGTCATCTCCTGATAATGCTGTCATGGTGAAACGTTTAACTTGGGGTATGACCCAGTCACTTGAAGGGCGGGATATGTTCTCATTTCTGTCTTTGAGAGGACTTCATCAACCGCCAGCCTCTCGGCGCTCAGGACTGTTGCCTCCACGATGCTTTGCAGCACAGGCTAACATTCTAGAACTACAGGGTCCATTCTAAGTTGTCTCAGCACGTTTGTGAAGGGCGATTTAATGCCATCAAAGTGGTCCAAAATGTGAGACGGTGAAAACGCGGGGGGCCGCTGCCCTCCAGCAAAGATCCTGCCTTCTGAAACTAGAGGTGTTACGTGATTTAAAACGTATTCAAGTCTATTTCATTAAAGGACACATGCAAAGAAAAAAAAACATTTGTTTTAAACAGCTTAGATGGAAAAAGGATATCATAAAACGATTTTACAACGAAGAAAAAAAATTTTTAGAGCTATATTTACGGCGCTATACGAATTTGTAGTTGGCGCCCGCTGGAGCCGCCGCTGGTCACGTGGTAGGCCCGCGCGCCGCCGCCCTGCGTCGCCGAGCCGTTAAAGCGACGCCGCCGCCGCACGCTGAGCGTTGTGCGAACGCCGCTTCAACGCGTTTCTCCACGCCGCCGTCGCCGCCGCCGCAGAAGTTCGTCTGGTTCGGGGCGCCGCCGCCGTCATCTGACCGGCGCACAGGTCGATCACGTCTGCTTGCGCTTTTTCAGGAGTTTCCTTTGGGCTCTAAAAGTTACTTATTCATCTTAGTTTTTTGTTATGCTTCAAACAAAGATGAATAAGTTACTTTTAGAGGCCATAGGAAGCTTCCGAAAGAGCGCGAGCACCACGTGACAAATATGGGCCCGTCACGTGATAAATAAGGGCCACTTTTCCGCGGCGCCCGCGGGCGCCAACTACAAATTCGATAGCGCCGTAAATATAGCTCTAAAAATTTTTTTTCTTCGTTGTAAAATCGTTTTATAATATCCTTTTTCCATCTAAGCTGTTTAAAAAAAATGTTTTTTTTTTCTTTGCATGTGTCCTTTAAGGCAGGTGAATCAGTACGTGTTCAAATGTTACCTCCAAAGAGTACACTGATGGGCGCCTTATCCTGCAGTGTCGGCTTTTTTTATGGCTTTCCCCATGCTTGGGGAAGGCTCATGCACGCTGCTGTTTCGTCATCGGTCACAAACAAGGCGACGGCGGCAACGTGCTTACAGTCGCCGAGGGCGCCGTAGCAATAGTCGCACGTGCTGTCGGTGATTTTTCGCGACAGATGATTGACCTGGATAGAAGCAAAATATATCATACGTAATTTTGAGGCAATTATAGCTTGTAAATGTTCATGCTAACTAGTGCCACGAATCCGCCGGATGATAGTGGGCATGAATTGTTACCTGTTTTTGATTGCGCACTCACCTGGATCGTGATGTTATAGACATGCCTCCCTTGTTGAGAGTGACACTTCGCCGAGATATCTGTGCCATAAATCTCTTTCACGGCATATACGTGTTTGCTCTCCACAAGCTTCCGTCCTTTTTTTAACGCCTGCTGTCGAAAATAGCAGTTAAGCTCATTAATGGGCTTAAACCCGCAAAATAGCACGATAGGAGGCATCTCGTTACTTTCGAAACCGGCGCCTCGTGGAGACCACAGGTGGAGACGGCTGTCACCCTGTCACGGCTCAGCGGTCCGAATCACTGCCGGCAGAGGGCGCTGGGTGTCGCTCTACTATCAGACATTGGATATATTAACATGCAGGGTGGTAGAAATAGGTTAAAATGGGAAGAGGTAGAGGAGCAACTAAGAAAGGAGAATTTAGTGGTGTATGGGTTTGTGGAAACACATCTCAGAGACATGGAGCAGCCACCTTGCAACCCTGACTATGTGTGGGAAGAATGCAACAGAACGGAGGGAACGAGGAAGGGAGGTGGAATTGGAGCATTTATTAAGAAGAACATGAACTTTCAAAGGATCAGAAAGGAGTGCACCGAACACTTGTGGCTGAAAGGAAAGGTCGCTAGGGAATCAACACTCCTTGGAGTTGTTTACTTATGGACAGGGAAAGGTGCTAAAGAGGAAAACAGAAAAATGATTGATTGCATATCAAGAGACATTAGTGAGCTAGGGGATGGCTCTGAAATAATTATTATGGGAGACATGAATGCCCATATCGAGGGTCTGGATGGGTATACGGACTCAACTGGAAGCATATTACTAGAACTGGTGGAAAAGCATGACTTAGTTTTATGTAATACCAGTCAGAAGTGTGACGGGCACATAACGTGGGAAACTGGCAATCTACATTCAACTATAGATTACGTACTTATGTCACACAAAATATATGGTAAGTTACAAGTAATGAAAATAGATGAAGAAGGTTCCAAAAGTCTTGGTAGTGATCATAAACGTATTAAGCTGAATTTTTCCAGAGAAGTAAATGCTGAAACTAGACAACATAATTCAAAGCAGACTTTCTGCAGCGACAAAGAGTTGGAAATAGTTGCTGAAAGAATAGAGGAAGAAGTTTCAGGGCAACGGTATACAGATTGGACCTATGAGAGCCTAACTGGGCTTTTTGTTCTGGAACTAGACAAAGTTCAGAGTAAACGAAAGGGGAAGCGAAGACATAGACCAAAAAGCTGGTTGGACAAAGAAGTGAAGCAAGCGATACAAAAACGTCAGGAAGCCTCTAGAGAACACAGGCATTCCAAGCGTAGTGGGGAGTCGGAAACGGAAGTAAAAAGAAGATGGGACACTTTTATAACATGTCGCCGAGAGGCATCCAGTTTGATCAATGCGAAAATTCAGAGAAAGAGTGAAGAATGGATGAGTAATGTAAGCAAGACAGATAGAAACGCAGCCAAGAAGTTTTGGGAGCACTTGAACTCACTCGGTGAAACGACGCAAGCTAGACAGAGGTTCATACTCTCGCATCAGGGAGATCAATTAGAGGGAGATGATGCGATACGATATATAGGAGCAGTGATGGAGGAGAAATTTCGGGAACGTGTACATGTGGAAGATAGGAGAACCGAAGGCAGTATCAGTCCAGCTTTTGACATCGCGGATTTTGGACAAAGAGAATGGGAAAAGGCGGAACGAAGAGTCCCTATAGTGGCACGTCGACAGGCACAGATGGTATCCCAATCAAGCTGGTGAAGAATTTGGGTCCTAAATCTAAGGCAAAACTAAGGGAGGTAGTGAGCACTATGGTAACAAAAGGAAATATTCCAGATGAATGGAGGCTTAGTAGGATGAGTATGATATATAAGGGAAAGGGAGATAAGTCTGACATTAGGAATTATCGTCCCATAACCGTGACACCAGTTATTTACAGGTTGGTAATGCAGATTATAAAGAACCGACTGGAGGAATGGGTAGATTGCGAGGGCATACTGGGCGAGTTGCAGAACGGGTTTCGGAAACAAAGAAGGTTGGAAGACAATATATTTTCTCTAACAAAGTGTATAGAAATAGCGCAAAAAGAAAACAGACAGCTCTGGCTGGCATTTCTGGATATCAAGGGTGCCTATGACAATGTGAATCAAAAAACTCTGTGGGACATAGTGGGGAGCTTAAACCTAGATGAAGGACTAACAACAATATTAAGGAACATTTACAAAGATAATAAGGTGATTATAACATGGGAAGGAAAGGCAACGGGGAAAATAGAGATAGGACGAGGCCTTAGGCAGGGGTGCCCGTTATCGCCTTTGCTGTTTATATTGTATCTGAGAGGATTGGAGGATAGACTAGAGAAGAGTGGGCTTGGATTTGACCTTTCGTACAGTAAGCTAGGCCAAACAATTCAGCAATCCTTACCGGGACTGATATATGCGGATGATATCGTACTAATGGCTAACAACAGGATAGATTTGCAGGAATTAATGAGCATCTGTGGTTGGGAAGGAGAGGAATTAGGTTTAGAATTCAGTAGTGAAAAATCAGCAGTCATGATTTTTAACAATGATGATGTTGAGAGACTGAAGATACAGAATATTACAGTTGAGAGAGCTAGTAAATACAAGTATCTAGGAGTATGGATATGTGGTGGTGCAGAATATCTCAGTGAGCATGAAAAGTATATAATATTTAAGGGCAACAGATATGCGGCTGTAATAAAAAATAGAGCACTTTGGAATTACAACAGGTATGAGGTGGTGAGAGAGATTTGGAAAGGGGTCATGGTGCCTGGCTTGAATTTTGGAAACGCAGTGCTATGCATGAAATCCGAAGTGCATGCAAGACTAGAAATAAAACAGCGTGGAGTAGGTAGGCTGGCTTTGGGGGCACATTGCAAAACACCAAACCAGGGAGTACAAGGAGACATGGGATGGGCGTCATTTGAGGGCAGGGAAGCTGTGAGCAAGATAGAATTTGAGGATCGGTTGAGGCAAATGGGTGGGGAGCAATGGGAACGAAAGGTTTTCAGCTATTTATACATGAGGAGTATAGACACAAAATGGAGACAGCGCACTAGGAAATTAAGAGGAAAGTTTTTAGGCTATAGTGGGGTTACGGAAGAGCAGGTCTCAGTTAAGAAGAAAGTTAAGGCCACAGAAAGAGATCGGTGGCTAGAGGGAATGCAGACAAAGAAGGCTCTGGAAGGCTATAGATTAAACAAAACAGTTATTGCCAAAGAAAGCATTTATGACAATTCCAGGGGAAGCTCATTGTTGTTTGAGGCAAGGACAGGTGTTTTGCGAACCAGAACATACAGAGCGAAGTACCAGGAAATGGACACAGTGTGCACTGCTTGTGGAGAGGAGGACGAGACGGCTGAGCACTTGATACTCTACTGTAAAGGGCTTCACCCTATGCATACCGAAGACAACATAGATTTAATAAGGTCATTGGGTTTTAGAGACAGCGAAGGAAAAGTGGATTTCAAGACAGTAGAGATTACCAAGCAAAGATTAAGTGAATGGTGGCAGAAAGCGAGAGAAAACTAGGCATTTTCTTATTAACTGATGGCAAGGGGGATTTATAGCCTCACTTTCTTTTCAGTACGGAGTGAATATAGCTTTCACATTTAAATATTCTAAGCTTAAAGGGTAAGACAAAATGGCTAGGTGGCGTAAGCTACCGCCCGATCCAAAGGGCTCAGCTGTATTCATCCATCCATCCATCCATCCTATGGCGCCCCCTAACCACCTGCTCTGAGCGAAGGAGAGGTCCTCCTGACCATTTGGGATAGGTATTCTTTCTACGCAATGTACGTTTTGTCACTATACGATGAGTTTGAACCGTGTCGAACTCTGTGCCAGGAATCTCCGACGAGTTCAACGTGTAATCCAGAGCGATCGGCCCGAAAGGGCCTGTACAGCGCTATTTGTAAGTGCTTTTTGCGCCCTAAAGTCAAAAATTAAAACGTTAATTGAAAGATTTTAGTTAATTTGCAATTACCTAATTTTACGTATTTTCTAGAGGCCGCCATGGCCATTAACACTTCCCCAGGACTCAAATTACTCTATTTCAAGTTCCCTTTTTGAAAATTTGGTGCAACTGAAAAGAAACACCCTGTATACGTCCATAGTTTAAAATAGACTTGCTAATGGAGCAGCAATTTGAAGACACTTAACTTTTTCATTACCATGCAAAGTCTAGGCTTCTATGAAAGCTGCAGGCAGAAGCTGGTAGCTTGGCGTTGATTGGAGTGTTTGGCCGGGCCAGCTGTATTGGTGGCGCAAGCTACTGCCCGTTACAAAGGTTACAGTCTCTATCGTCCATCATCCATGATCTCCCACCCTTTTTGCTTCCAACGTATCATGCCCGTTTTTCCTAATTATTGGGCAAGTGAGCCTGTGAATGGGGCATGTGCATGTCCCCAGTTGAGTATTGGGGAGCTGCTCAACTGGAGATTTTAATAGATGCTAACTTGTCATCTCTCTCTCTCTCTTTCTCTCTTTTTTTTTCAGGCCACACCTGTGCACTTTTCAAGGTCGATGCAGCAAAGATCAAGCACAGCCTATCAAGCATGCTGAGCAAGCTGAACAAGTAGAACAAAACACTGCTCAACAACTGAGAATAAACAAAAAAAAAACGAAAAATAAGAACATTTTGTCTGCTCTTTGAGTGTATAATGAAGCAAGTGCTCTGCATGCAGCATATGCATCAGTACACTTCAGAATTGACAACTAGCATTACACAAAGATAGAAAGTGGCCTATTTTCTGCAGATAATGGATAGAGTTGAGGGGATTTGTCTGTAGAAAGTGGGTAGAAAATGGGTAGAAACTGCTATATTCTCCATAGTGAGATTATAGAAACTGTGGCCTATTGTCTACAGCAATTCGTTAGAAACTCTCTTCTTGGCGCTAGAAATGGGACAGGAGTGATGCTAGAATGTCTGTATGTTTGCTGTACAGAGTCGCCACATTATCTGTACACTGAAGTCTACACAAAAGCTGTAGGAAGCAGCGGCCAATAATCTGTAGACAATGGTTTAAAAAGTGGATACATTCTCCCTAGGAAATCAATGCTCTTTAGCCATAATTATGTCTAGACATTCTGTAGAAATTGGTTAAATGTTTTTGTAAGGGAAGGAAACCCTTTGTAGTGGGCGCCTTATAGCACACTCTGCAAGAAGCACAATCTCGAGCTTCTCAATGACGCCAACACCCCAACTCACTTTGGCGCTTCAGCACAACAGGATGACACGTCCCCGGATCTGACGTGGGCATCCCCGGGCCCCAGAACCCGGTGGAGCGTCTACACGGACCCTATGGGAAGTGATCACGTCCCTCTCTGCATCACACTCTACATTGGCTGCAGCCCACGCAGGGCAATACGTTTCATCAAATGGGACACCTTCCGTGAAGCACTTTCTACTCTTACCAACAGTGACCTTACCCTGCGTACCCAAGAAGCCATGCACATGGCACAATCTACATATCAGTTCAAGGAAGTCTCCCAATATCCGGACCTTTATCTCCTAGACCTGTGGGCTAGCCGACTCCAGGCACTCCAACAATACCGTAACAACAAGCGAAGCCAACGACTAAAAATTAAACTCAACCTTGCTACCACCAAAGCCAAACGAGACACCCTGGAGCTCGACAGATCCACGTGGCAGACACACTGCAATTCATTCAACGAAAGGACAGCACTCGAAAAGGTCTTTCGCACCTTCAAGGGCATGGCCAGGAAAACTAAGAACAAGAACACGGGCAGCAACTTGGCCCTCCATCTGCACATTTCCGATGACGAGTTGGCAGCACTGGCAGCAGAAACATTTTTCCCTCAACCTTCTACTCTATCGCCTTCTGAGTGCTACCAGATCCAGATAAAAAATGGACATCTTCTGAAGACTCCCTCTTCACTATGGGGGAACTCGTGTTTGCTCTGAACACGGCCTAGTGCAATACCGCCCCTTGCCCAGACTGCATGACTATTACCGCTTTACGGAATCTCCCTGGGGTCGGTGCGTAGGATCTGCTTAACTGGTTTAATGACGTGTGGCAAACAGGGCTGCTCCCCAACGACTAGAAGCTCTCGACCGTCATAACCATCCCCAAACCGGGCAAGTCGCTTACTAACATCAGCAACCTGCGTCCCGTCTCGTGAATATCTAACCTCTGTATGGTGATGGAACGTATGGTCCTCACTCGAATCACGTGGAGATAAGAAACTCACCACAAATTGCATCCTATGCAGACCGGATTCCGGCCTAACCTCTCCACCCAAGATAGTCTGGCGCTCATACATCACGACATTATCGCACCCCTTACTTCCGGTCCCCGCACAATTGTTGCGGCCATCGTACAGAAAGCATTCGACACAATTCATCATCACACGGTAATCCGCGCAGCTGAACGACTGGGCTTTACCGGTCGCGTTTTAAATTTCGTGAAGTCATTCTTAAAAGACCGTCGATTTCAAGTCACGGTAGGCGCCACCTCAGGTCCCATCAAACACAATGCAACGGGAGTGCCTCAAGGGGCAGTTCTCTTGTCCACCCTCTTTAATATTTCTATGGCCAAGCTCGCCTTCCGACTTGAAGAAGTGGAAGGCCTCGGTTTTACAATACACGCTGACAATATCACTTTCTGGACGGCCGGCGCCCCACTAGCTGCACAACAGAATACACTTCAACATGCCCTGGACGTGACCGCGCTGTTCCTTGAGGACTATGGCATGGCCCTGTCCCCCACTAAATCTAATTACATGATCGTAGCCCGCCGCCAAGGACGACGTAAGAACGACAGCGACCCATTCAAGCTGTATCTTCACAGAATTACACTCGAACAGCAGCCCAGCCTCACCATCCTGGGCCTCACTATAGATCAAAATGGAGGGGCCCAGAGCTCGGTGCGCTCCATTAAAGCCCATTGGAAGCACGGTCTGTACATTATCTGTCGTACAACAGGCAAAACCTGGGGTGCTCAGGAAAATCTCTTGCGTCAGTTGATTCGTTCACTCCTTGTTTCTAAGGCTGTGTACGGGTACAAATATCTCCAATTAACTCGAACGCAGGAGGGTACGCTTGAACGTTTTAATCGCCCAGCCATGAGGGTCGTCACTGGCTTGCCCAAAGTCACCCCCGTGGCCCAACTCCACTCGGCTGCACAGCTCAACTCCATTAGAGAGATTGCCGCTGAAATTCTCATCAGTCAGAAACTCCGCATTCAGGGAACCCAGGCCGGCCGGCTTATACTGAGTCACCTGGGAGATCCCGTATTCCAGGTTCCCAGCAACGCCCCTCCAAACCCTCCGTTGGAGGACACGCTACTTGAAACCTAAAACCACTTCCACAGTCACACGGCCCGAGTCCTGTCAATCGCAAGCGGGCGGCTGCAACTCGGCACACCAAAGCCATTATCTTACTGTAAGCGGACCAACAAAATTTGCCAATTTACACTGACGCTGCCCGGGCGGATGACGGAGAAACCACTGTTGCCTATTACTCACACACCACCCGGCAAACCTGCAGCAACGTTCCACCGTACACCCCAAGTTCCAAAACTGCGGAGCTCCAAGCAATTCTGTGGGCCATTCAGTCACACTCACATTACCACAGCAAGTGTATGCACGTATTCACTGACTCACAGGAGGCAGTGCGAGAGTGCACCTGCCTGACCAGCCGCAATGGAACCGTTCGGGAGCTCCGATCCTCATGTAAATCATTCCGCTCCAATGGGGGCCAAAGAGCAATAACGTGGATATCCGGCCACGCCGACATTCCGGGGAAAGAGAAGGCGAACACAGCCGCGAGGGATTTATTACTTGCCTTTGAACCCTCACAAGGCTCTGTCCGCCTCTCCAATCCCAATCCAGCCCAGGTTCCCATGGACCCGTTGGAGTCCAGGGAGGCCGCTCGTCTCGCCAGGAATGCGCAACTTGCTGCTCTCCTTCCTCAGGAGGAATGTCCCCTCCCGCCTGGATACACTAGATGGGAGAGGATCTGCCTCCGTAAGCTCCATACACAAACGGCACTCAAACCAGTGTGGAGGGCTAGATTTCACCGCCCTATTTCCGAGGATGATGTTGGCCCTAGAACAATCTGCCCCCAGTGGAAATTGCCGGCAAAGTGCCCTCACAGTATATGTTACTGTCCTAAGCACTTCATGCACAGGGCTGCAAACCTCAATCTAATCTTGGCGAGCTATCGCCCCACTAGTTACGCGGAATGGACATGCCCACACCCCACAAAGCCACCCGACCACCGGAAACACATTCTCGACTCGCTGCTTGCCTTTGTGCGGATAGCGAACCTTCCCCTGTACATATAATTATCTTTCCTTCCTTTACCTTCCTCTCTGTCTTCTTTGGTTCTATCTTCCCTCCCTAAGGCACCATTCCAGACGAATACAGCACGGTGGTCATTTCATTTCTCTGCCAATAAAACATGATTCAATCAGTTAAGCAAATGCCGTCGTGTGCCGCTAGGAACGCCAAGTGAAAGACAGAAATAGCGCCATACGTTCGGGTGTCAGATGCCTGGATGCCCGCAGTGAGCGAGCCAGAGATGTCAGAATTGAGTTGCAGAGTTGCTGAAATACCGGGACAGTCCCTTACACAGCACCTTCTAGGCATTGTAGTTGATCACGTCAATTCACTGACTCCGCTTCTTCGAAATTTACAGCAACATTAAGCGATGAAAAGCAAATAAAAGAAACCTTGTCTGCTTGGATCGCTCGTGGAAATGCGGAGAATAACAAAAATATTTAAAAAAAAATAATACACGCGCTCGCGGTAAGCACGAGGAGTGATACAACTCACGTGACTTCCGGCGATGTCTCCCTTCTGACCCCCCCGACACCTTGCGGTACACTATTACGTCACAGTGCACGGCGGGAACTTTGAATTGGGCCTCGTATTTCTATTTTTTATAAAAAAACTGCGAAACTCTATAGTGAAACAATATTTTTGTAATGTCCTGATATGCCATTTCAACTCCTAGCATAAAAAAAAATTTGGGCGTGTCAGAGGCCTTTTAACACCGAAACTAATGCTGGCTAAGTCGCACTTTTGAATCATTCCGATCGGCAGATGCGTCTGCTTTGTGCTAAGCACAAAGAAGGCGGCGCCCACCACATTATCAGGAAAAAGAGTGCCGATACTCTACGCGAATCTCATTTAGTGACTCTAGGCTAAACCAAGTGCGGTGGGGGATCATTGGCCGGGTATGTCGACGCACCGCAGATCAGAGCATCTGGAGAAATGTGCGAGCGCGAACTCCATTCGAAGCTGGGAGCTCACGCTGCAGATCCTGCAGGGACGTTAAAGGGTCACTGACAGGGTATTTATGCTCGCCGAGGCTTTTGGTTGTACATGACATATGAGAGCCCAACTACCCAGAACAGAATTTGCGGCTCGAAATTCGTTTTTTTCCGCGAGAAAACCGCCGATCGAGAACTGGCTGGTTTGCGTCGAGCTCATTCTCTTCTCCGTGGTCACGGGCCGTTTTCTTACGTAAGACACAACCACCAACCTTAATCAAAGTCGTGGGTCATTGAAGGAACACACTCAATACTAAAAAAAAAGAAAATTCGAAACCCATTTTTTGTGGGTTCTAAAAAGATGCAAATACGTTGATTGAAAGCAAAAAAAAAAAACGTTGCACAGACAACCGGAAGCATTCTGTGCGTTCACTGCGTAATTCTCAACATAGCGTCGTGTCGCGTGTCGTGGGACTCGCGGGGGATGGCGATGACGGCGGACGACGGGCGTGGGACCTCTACCTCGGAACTGTTGTGTGCGGTACCGGCGAATCTGTCTTTCTTCGGAAGAGAAGTTTGCGACCGATCAAAACAATTAAGATTCATTCCGTACGACACACACGACCACCATGCCGATTTGCACGAAAACGTCGCCGAGTCGTCGCCCCTTCTCGTGGCTGAAGACATCGCTCGTCTTACGAACACGAATTGGTAAGAGCATGAAAAACGCGCAAAAGTCAAGCACGAAGTGCGTACTTCGAGTTGAATATGCATGCGTACGATTTCTTTACTAAGTGCGAATGTGGCAAATTCATGGTGCTGCCCGACTTCAAGCCTGGCGGGTGCGTTTGCTCCAGAGAAATTGACAGCAAGCTTTCCCACCTACAGTCGACCGGCTGCATTACTACGAAGTTTCCCTTCGCCTGCCTGAACATTACTATGTTAAAACTATTGTACTTCGAGTTCTATGATAGGAAGCTGTCTATGCCCAAGGACATCCAAAAATATATGTTGTCAGGAAAAACGGTTTATTTCATGTTGTAGAGTAGCTCTTCGTTAGACAGCTAATGGCGAGATGGAAATTCTATCGAACCCCACAACACACGTTTCTAGAAACGTGTAAAACATATTTATAATCAAAGTAAACAGGGAAAGCGGTAAATACCGAGTCATCGAGCCATACGATCACTTTACGCGGTTTCTACAAAAAGGTCGCAGACACCATTGATTTCCTGAGAGCACTGTTTACCGGTCACTCCTTAGAGACATTTTCCAAAACTGACTTGCTTCTTTGTTTCCAGATCCACTGTACCGATCGGTTTTATTTGCTGCTCCCCCTAAGTGCAAAACTGATGTTCTAAAAAGAGTCAAACGCTTGCCCATACCACCAAAGTGCAAGTCGTTTTTTTTTTTTGCTTTCACTCGCGGACAATACCTGTAAAAGGGTGGCGAGAGTCAAGGAGTTTTGACGTATTTTGGAGCACAAACAGCAGGCTCTGCAAAACAACGGAGACATTCACTCACGAATTTGTGCTTTGTGTCGATGCAGTCTTTTTCGGGGACGTATTCAAGAGGACAGTGAAAAAAGACTTTGAAGTCGAAGAAAGTAATATTCGTTACCTATATTTTGGAGACCAATTAGATACGGTTCTCGGCTCATTAGTTGTGGTAGGTTTATATACAATACAATACAATACAATACAGTTTTATTTTTCGTCAAAGTGAATTTCGCTCAACACCCACATAAGCCGATGAGGCTTGTGCGTGGGACGCGACAGGTCAAAACAGATCCCTTCAATTGTGTAACACATTGTGTTTGAATATATTACGCCCTAGACACTGTAACTCATACTATGAGTTAAAACGAATATACATAGAAAGGTTTGATTAGGCACAGTGTATATAAAAATAACACAATAACAGGTGGAACTAACCCAATTGAGCAGTACAATTCAACAACTTTCCCTCAGTCCATATCTACAAAAAAACAAACTCAGGTTGCAATATATGCGTAGTCTGGGTCGAAGGAGAGGTCATTTTTTATCAATCCCATATGAATCATTAAATTTTTTTCTACTGCGAATTGATCCTGTGGAAGACACGAAAAGTAGATACGGACAGAGGGGTTGCCAAACCATCTTGGGTGAACTTCAAGCATATTGCCACATTTGTTTTTGCTCAGAGCTCAGATCATGCTGCGAAGATAATGAAGAGTGGAAACAAGCCATAGAAGGCATCAGTCGTTCACCTGCCATCATATTAGTCGGAGTACCAAGACCAGGGCCGGCTTGCTAGAAACAGCGTCTCAGCTGAGACTGGGTGAAAGAAAGCACTGCCAAAGCCAGCGCACGAGCTGAGTGGGACTCAAGCTGCGTCTCAAGACGCTCGCGCGCCCCAGCCTTTGCAGTGCTTTCTTTCACCCAGTCTCAGCTGAGACGGTGTTCTAGTTAGCCGGCCCTTGCTTATCTGACTTTAGAGCCCTTTTAGGGGCGAAGCTCCTTAGGGGCTAGCCATGTCCGTATGTCCATCCGCCGTCCGGCGTCGGGTGCTCGTGCTCCTGCTCATGAGCTCACGTGCTCACGTGCTCGTGTAGGGCAAACAAAATGGAAAAAAAAATAAAAAAAAATTTGAAAAAAGAAAAAAGAAGAAAAAAAAAAGAGTAGGGGGTTCTGAGATGCCATCCCATATGTCTTCTTAAAAAAAGAAAAAGAAAAAAACCACACATTCTCCTACTGACATGAATAAAAAATACCGAAAAGCTCGGCATGCAGCGCCTCAGCGTCTACGCAGACAGCAAGCTGCTCCGGAGACCAGGGCGCGGGAAGCTGCTGCACAGCGTCAAAAACGATCAGCACCATCAGCACTACCTATGACCAAAATCAGTATCATCAGCACCACCCGAGCTTCGCCCCAATCAACATCATTCACCACGTGGAGATGCGGACATTTTTTTTTGCCTGCTCCCTGTAAAGAAAAACTGAAGTGTTGTGCATTCCACTTTTTCCAACTATTACCGAGCCTTCTAATAGTTCTAGTAACGCTCTAAATGTATAGGCTTATAACTTGCAGCCTATGTGACCGTTCAATTCTTTAATTTCTTTGACGCTTTGCACATAATGTAAAGTGTATATAGTGTTCTCGTGTATATAAACCTGTAAATAAACACTTTCAACAAGACAAAAAAAGTAGAGTAGCTGAGTGAAAACCTGTCTGCTTCACACGCAGCAGACCCGTGTTTGATGCCCTGTGCGGGCACACTATTTTTTTGTCCAACATTTTGCGAGATTTTCACGAATAACGATGTGACTAACAAGAAATAACTGAAGAAACTGAAACGTTTAATGGGGCGAACTTATACCCAAAAGAAAAAGAAAACAGAGGAGAACAGCAGAGCGTCGTGGGCGTCGAAGTCCGCGTAACAGCAGAGTCGAACGCTGGGGCTAGACTGACTCCGGATCGCCACTGTTAAGAATGGAACCTTCGGCAACCTTTTTCGAGTTTCAACGCTGCGGAAACGAGTCCCGAAACGAGTCCCGACGTGTTCTGGACTGTCGCCCACCTGTCGAAGTCTGCCCGAAACGAGTCCCGACGTGTTCAAGACCGTCGCCCAGCTGTCGTGGTCTGCCCGAAACGAGTCTCAACGCGTCCGTGACGTCAACGGGACGTGTGTGTGTGTGCGTGTGGGTTCGTGCGCTCCGGAAGGGGAGAGAGGCCTGGCCTAACTGCGGAGAACCATGGCTATGACGCATTTCTGGCTACGACGCGGCGGGCTTTGCTGCAACGCACTTGGCGGTCGCACCTGCTGCCCTGGCGGAGAGTGAGGGAAAAAACGGACCCCTATATAAGGCGGGGCGTGAGGCTGCTGAGTTGCTCTCTTGGATTTGACGACTGTATCGCTACCACGTAATTAAACCGTTCGTTACGTTACCAATTCTCCCACCTCCACTGGACCCCTGGGTTCTTCACTTCGGGGAATGGTCGTCGTCACGAGCCAGGAAGCCTCCGGACGTGCGGCTTAAACCCCGCCTCGAACAACTGGTGGCAGCGGTGGGATCGGACCATGCGACATCGTTCTACATCCGTGGGTGAGCGTTTGGACTTTGCTTTGAGATTCGCCAGGCTTCAGATTATGGGTAATTAATTTTGAACTGCTGGGAATCCTTAGTGTTTGACTCGTGCGCTAGGTTTTGGTACAACCTCGCGACAAGTTTTATAGCAAAGCCAAAGCTAAAGAGCTGCGATCATGGATCTGATGAGGTTACTGAGAACAGATATATTCTGTTTATGTGAAGAATTGGGTGTGGAGGTGGAGCAAAAGATGAAGAAATCTGAGATCAGTAAAGCGATTTCAGAGAGGGCGGAAGCAGAGGAAATTAAAATTGCGTGGGAACTGCTTCAGAACGCTAAGAGTGAAGCTGCAGCAAGAGAGGAACGAGAGCGAGAACAGGCTGCAGCGAAAGAGGAACAGGCTGCAGCGAAAGAGGAACAGGCTGCAGCGAAAGAGGAACGAGACCAGGAGCGAGCGCTGAAAAGGCTAGAGCTCGAAATTGAACAACAGCGATTAAACTCGCAGAACAGTAGAGTTGGGGCTCCGGTACGAGCAAGTGAGACCGAGTCGTATCAAACGAAGAAGCTCATGCAGCCGTTTAAAGTTGGGGAAGACGTGGGCCTATTCTTAGTTAACTTTGAGAGGACATGTGAGAAGTTGAGCTTCGCCCCAGAAACGTGGCCGCAACGGCTTTTGACTCTGTTGCCCTGTGAGGCTGCAGAGGTTGTCGCGCGCCTTAGTGCTGGAGACGCGGACGACTACGACAAGATGAAGTCCAGCCTTTTGAAGCGGTACCGCCTTTCTGCCGAGGCGTTCCGTCAAAGGTTTAGAAACGCATCCAAAAAGAGCAGCGAGGGCTACTCGGAATTCGCGTACGGGCTTAAAACCAACCTGATAGAATGGTTGAAGAGCGAGGAAGTGTACGAAAGCCGAGACAAGGTAGTCGAGTGTGTGTGCCTCGAACAGTTCTTTCGTAGCATTCCGCAGTCAGTCAAGCTCTGGGTGCAGGACAGGGTGGGAGTCAACTCTGTCGAAAGGGCCGCTGAGCTAGCCGAAGAGTACGCAACGCGTAGAAAGCTGAGCGGAGAGGAAAGCGAATCCGGCCGAAGCGATCAGCGCAAGACCTTCCGACAGGGAAATGACTCGCGAGAAAACGGGCCCGAGAAGCCCGAAGCAGGACAAAAGGTCCCAGACAAGAGCGCAGAACACTCGAACGGAGACGAGGCGCGGAAAAGCCCAACAGGGCAGTTCGAGGCAAGGAAGCCGTTCCTGTGCTACAACTGTCAGGAGCCGGGACACACAGCGGCCAGATGTAAGAAACCGCGGGTTGTGTTCTCGTACGTGAACGGTAGTGACGGGGACTTGAAGCTTCTTCGTCCCTATCTTCACGAGCTCCACGTAAACGGAAAGCCGTGCAGGGTGCTTCGGGACAGTGCAGCGACGATGGACGTTGTTCATCCGTCGTATGTAACGACCTCCGATTTTACTGGAAAGGTAGTTTGGATCAAGCAGCTGCTTGAAAAGCACAGTGTCTGTCTGCCTATGGCGACAGTGAGGATAACTGGCCCGTTCGGAGAGCTAGTGACAGAGGCGGCTGTCTCGCAAACAGTCCCGTTGGAGTATCCTTATTTGTTTTCTAACCGGTCAGATTTCCTGCTGCGCGAAAGGGGTCAACAACTGGGAGAAGGGCTAGTTCAGTCGTGTACGAGGTCCAAATCGCGTTAGGTCGCCCCTTTGTTGACGAGTGATCCAGAGCCAGAGGCAGCTGACGGGGAGCAAGCACTCCCAGAGTTGGAGGCAGAAAACCGGGATGAGAGGGACCAGGTTGTAGAACAGCCTGATCTCGTAGCACTAGGAAGCGTACGCCGTCCCAACGCGCCGGCGAAAAAGGCGGAGGAAGACGGGATCAGTGAAAGATCTCTCGTAGCTCCCGCGTCACGTAACTTTGGTCCTCTGCTACGAGTAGACAGAGTGTCTTTGACAGTCGAGCAGAAGAACGACCCTAGTGTGTCAGGGTTTCGCGGTACACCTCAGGAGATTGCTAGGACCAATGTGACGGGGCATGAAAAAGGCGGATTGTTTTATCGGCGCTATAAGGACCGCATTTTCACGTCTAGAAATCACGTGAAAATCGATCACCATGACTTCAGCGTAAGAAAAAGGAAAGGCAAATTTAACGGCAATGCCGATGGGTTGAGCAGATTTTTCTGACATCACGAAAAATAGTAGGGATGATCTCAGAGGTCTTCGTCATCCACGGGAATGAGGATCTAAGTGGGGGCACTTCGTTGAAACCCCAAAAGGACCTCACAAATTGCGAAGAGTTTTTGTCTTTTGTATTTTGTTCATAGTGACCTCGTTGGAAAAATGAGTTTTTTTTTTGGCGACAGGGGGTCTCGATACCCGGAATTGTACCAAATTTTGGTAATCCGTAATCCAGTCTGGCGGGTCTTTGGCGAATTCCGAGCGTTTGACTGCGGTGTGGCGTGGTGCTGTGGGGGACGTTTCCGCTGATGCCTCCGTTGTGAGAGGTTTGGGAGTTTGTTTGGTGCTTGCAGCGTCTTCTCAAGGCCTACTCCAAGCCCACCTCTTCAGGCCAGCGATTGTACCACCGGCCATTCGAGGTTTCCCTGGCCCCGGAGGGGCTGTTAAGAATGGAACCTTCGGCAACCTTTTTCGAGTTTCAACGTTGCGGAAACGCCCGAAACGAGTCCCGACGTGTTCTGGACTGTCGCCCACCTGTCGAAGTCTGCCCGAAACGAGTCCCGACGTGTTCAAGACCGTCGCCCAGCTGTCGTGGTCTGCCCGAAACGAGTCTCAACGCGTCCGTGACGTCAACGGGACGTGTGTGTGTGTGCGTGTGGGTTCGTGCGCTCCGGAAGGGGAGAGAGGCCTGGCCTAACTGCGGAGAACCATGGCTATGACGCATTTCTGGCTACGACGCGGCGGGCTTTGCTGCAACGCACTTGGCGGTCGCACCTGCTGCCCTGGCGGAGAGTGAGGGAGAAAACGGACCCCTATATAAGGCGGGGCGTGAGGCTGCTGAGTTGTTCTCTTGGATTTGACGACTGTATCGCTACCATGTAATTAAACCGTTCGTTACGTTACCAATTCTCCCACCTCCACTGGACCCCTGGGTTCTTCACTTCGGGGAATGGTCGTCGTCACGAGCCAGGAAGCCTCCGGACGTGCGGCTTAAACCCCGCCTCGAACACCACGCGGAGCCCCTTATGTACACGCGTGGGCTTCTGGAACATTCGACGTAGAACGTTCGGCGCGTAGAACATTCGGAACTCGATCAGACGATAATGCTCTCGAACTTACGAGAAAGCCAAGCTGAAATAATAATTAAAAGAACATATTCCACTGACAGGAATAAACCTCGACTTTCCGCGCGACAGTTAAACGCTGTAACCGTTCGGCCCCGCACGCGCTCATTCGACGACGCGCGTGGCTTACTCCCCCTTTAAAAAGAACATCGTCTTGATGCAACTTGCCGGGAACTGAATAAAAAAAAACGAACCAAAATAATGGCAAAATAAAGAGGCTTGCAAAACACAGTACTATCGAGCGTAGTACAAAAACGAAGTTCACAGTCCAATTGATCGTAGTGCGGCTTGAGGCGCACGACGTGGACGACTTCTGGTCGGGGAGGGTGGCGTGATGAAGTCCGTGTCCCGTCGGGTATCTCCTCGTAGTTCAGATCCCCGAGTCGACGAAGCACTTTGCAGGGTCCGAAGTAGCGCTTCAGAAGTTTCTCGCTTAAACCGCGTTGTCGTATCGGGGTCCAGACCCACACACAATCTCCGGGCTGGAAGCGAACGTAGATCCGGCGAAGGTTGTACCGCGTAGCGTGGACACGTTGTTGATCTTGAATTCGGAGTCCGGCGAGCTGGCGAACTTCTTCGGCTCGTTGAGCAACCACCTGGGCCGGTTCTCTCGAAGCGATGGTAAACCCATTTTGGTAAAAACACGGTGCCTAAGAAGGAAAAAGTACCTAGGTACTGTAATAAACGGCTGGATATAGAACAACGATAATTATTTTTGATTGGGCAGTAAGATGTGTCATCTATCGGTGAAACAAGCCAGTCATTTTGTTTATCCTCTTTTTCCGCTGGTCGTTATCGATCTATAGTCCATTGCAACCTAAGAACGAAGGGCGAGGGTAAGACGGGCCGGGAGGAGGAAGCAGAGGGAACTCTGGAGAAGTGAGGGGGAAATCTCCTTCTCTCTTTAGCGTTTCGTTTGCTTCCTCCTCCCCGGCCCGTCTTACCCTCGCCATTCGTTCTTAGGTTGCAACTGACTATAGTATGGTATTTTAAGTCAAAATATAGTAATGTTGTACTTGAAGACCAATTTATTTGCTTCAGATGGTACGAAGAAATTCTAACTACTATGCTAGAGTTTGTCGACGAATATTCGAAAATGTAAGAAACATTTCCTTCAATATGTTTCGCCATAAACAACGCATAACTTTCCCGTGTGCCTTCCAGTCTGGCAACGCCGGTGCTGTTGTCTTGTTTTTGTTCCTTGCCATGCACGTTTCTGCGATTCCTGCTGATTTCAACTGTTTGCCCTCTCTTCCGTTTGGCCAACCGATCCACAGATTAGCCCACCGACCGACTGCGGACTTACCAACAACTGATTTGCGGACCTATTTGTACTTTGATAACGGAAACGATGTCGAACGGGACGAGACGTCGACGTCGACGAGACCGCGCGTACGCGCAGTACGCTGTCGTCATGCAGGGACGACAGCGTGTGTTGCGGGACCGCCTCGATCCGCTGGAAGAATTCGACGAGGATGCGCTGCAGCAACGATTCCGGTTTGGTCGCGTGGGAATTATGTTCCTCGCGGAGACGCTGCGCCCGGACTTGGAGCGGTCGACGTGTCGCAGCTGCGCCTTGTCCGCAGAGCAGCAGGTGATCGTCGCTCTGTAATTCTACGCCACAAGCAACTTCCTCATCACTGCAGGCGACTACGTCCACGTGGAGGCCTCTAGTGCTTCACGGTCCGTGAGGCAGGTCACCGTAGCTCTGGCACGTCGTGCAAGGGACTTCATACGGTAAGACTTCATACGGTAAAGAGTTTCTGAGCGTTCCGAGTCAAAAAGAACAAAAAAGTCAAATTGTGTTGAGTTTGTTTACGAGTAAAGCTATACGCGCTCCGTCGTGCACCTCGGCCGGAAAGGGTTATACGCACTACGTGAAACTCGTATAAAACGAAAGGTTACAGCGTGTTTTCTAAGCGGTGGCTAGCATGGTGGTAAGGAGTCAGCTTCATACGCAAGTGGACGCGGGTTCGATTCGCGGTGTGGGCCTACTTTTTTTTTCTCGGACATTTTGTTTTGTCGAAGCATTTGGCGATATTTACGACATTTTTTTTACGACCAACACTGAAAACAAAACAAAAAAAAACGAATTTTGTTGACGAAACTTCGCAGAAATGTGCATGCTAGGGTATTGTGCTGTAAATTAACTTGTGAATGGATTGACAATGCAGTTGGCCTGACGTCGCAGAGAGTGCTGCCTTGCAGGAGCAGTTCTTTGAGGTAGCCGGGTTCCCTTGTGTCGTGGGTGCTGTTGATGGCACCCACATTCGAATCCAGGGACCGTGCGTGCACGAGGAGGTGTACGTGAACCGCCACCTGTACCATTCCATCAACGTACAGGTGGTAGTTGACGCATCCTGCCGCATACCCAACGTGGTTGCGAGATGGCCAGGAAGCACGCACGACTCCCGGATTTTCACCGAGAGCACACTACCAATCAAGCTGGCCGATGGCGTCTACGATGGCCTATTGCTCGGCGACAGCGGCTACACCTGCCAGCCGTGGCTGATGACGCCCTTCCTGTCGCCATCATCGGAAGCAGAAGTCAGGTACAACACGGCACACACCACGACAAGGAGTATTGTTGAAAGGTAAGACGAGGTCACGCATTGTGGTGGGTTACTGGGCTGCTATATTGAAAGGCCACTAGACAACGTAACGTTTTGTTGTCATAGCACAGAAGACACTGTTAATTGTAAGGCTCCTACGTACAGTTTTGTGTTCTCTAGACCAAGCAGAAAACAGAGGTTGCACGAAAGCTAAAGAGAGAAAAACGAAAATAATATCCCAAGAATTTATATTTATTTATTGTACTTTTCCAGTGCCCCTATACAGCCCGGGGGCCTGCGTAAGGGTGCACCGTAGACACATATATGCAGTGTTGCATAAAAAGCAGACACACAAAACGCATGCATAGTATCAAGAAACAAAAACGTGAAATATTTCCAGAATATCTTTTGGAGAACATATCACATTGTTCGTTCGTTAGGGGCAGGATTTGTTACATACGCGTGAAAGACAATATTTTGGTTCAACCTGGATACAGAAGAGCAAAAAGATACAAATGCAAAGCTGCCTTTTTTTTTTTCCGGCCCCACCGTTACAGAAATTACACGCCTATCTGTCATACATTCTAAAATACTCCACACTGCTGGGATTCACCGTAAAAATGTGACAAAATGCACCGGGCTCGGGTTGCTATAAGGAAGTCGTTGACAGACATCTTCGGATTGCTAATTTTAACGACTGTTTGTATGAAAATGTGTTTCGCTTACACTCAGCTATAAGGAACATTTGTCGAGGGAAGTTTAATATGATGTACACGTAAACATACTGCTATATATCTGGGCAATGATAAGAAATGATTGCAGGGGTTTTGGTAGGCTACAGCATTCAGAAAGTATGAAATAGTCTCAACCCTAATATATTAGTGTACTTTAAATAAATAATACTCCTTCTGTCCATATGATGCACGCAGGACAATAGGCCAGCTGAAGCGCAGGTTCCACTGCCTGCATGCCGAGCTGCGCATGAAGCCAAGCAGATGCTGCGACATCATCGTGGCATGCTGCGTGCTTCACAATCTCGCCAAGAGATACCCCTGCGCGATGCCAGGGACTGCCATCCCCCCTGAGGTTCCCGTGGAGCCTATGGCAGCCGGCCGTGGCGAAAGCAATGAGGCCCCGCATGCCCTTGTCAACCAGTTCTTCTGTTTAGCGTAGGCATGTGGGTATATGGTCATTTCAATTCAAACTGATATTCTTAAATGAGAGACACATACAGAGATATTGTCCTCGCTGTGTGTTTACCAGGCTCCGTAGACATCCAGATGATGGATAATCATAATAACAAGTTGAATGTAGCATGCGATTTCATATAATAAATTTTCTTGAATGCTTCGTGGCATCTTTTGACTGTAGGTTTACAGGCAGCTAATATAAGGGGCTGAACCAACCCCCACATATTTCTAGGAGAACATAGATATTTTAAATATTTATTAAGCACTCTTCATGTATGGTTTCAATAAGAGGGTAAACAGGCTTTGCAACGGTCGCTCGTTGCAAAAGAATGGCAGCGTTGGCAAATATTAGAGCAAGTAGATGTTGTACTGCGACTGCTATCCACTTTTATTTGCAAAAAAGTTGCTTGGAGACGATTCAGCGCCCGTCGCATGCCGCTCAGGCGCCCACCCTCATATTGAAGACGTCTGTACCCTTTCCTGATTCCGAACATTGTAGCAGAAACAGTGCCTCAAGCATTGCAAACCATATCGTCTCACAAACCCTCTTCATTGCAGCATGTTTTTGTTGGTTGCAACAATGACATGCAGTTAAGATATAATGCGGCGGTGTCCAAAAAAGTTAACTCTTCTGAACATCATTGCAGGCACGGATCAGATTCATTCTCGCCTCATCCAGTTTCGGTATGTAGTAACAAATGCAGAAAGATTGATTGACATATCTTGCAGCGTACCTCATTGTAAAAGGTTAGAGTTGGTCAAGCAGCATAATTGCAACTGCGTTTAACAGTGCACTAGCTGCATGACCCATGGAACCACGTACGCAAAAGTCCTGCAATATATTGCTGTTGTGTGCCTCGGTCGACAGTGCGTGCGGCTTTTACGCGAAAAGCTTGGGCCCGCTTCTGCGTGTTGGTCATCATGCTTGTCTTCGTACTACATGCTACGCGAACATCAATGCCCTCAGTGCGAGCAATTATAGGGGTGAGCGAAATAATAGCCTTAAAAATCATACCATTTCATTTTATTGTGCCTCTGTCCTATTGGTACCATTATTACCATATTTAAAAGTATTCTACAGGTGAGAGGAGTCAACCAGTATGCGTCACAGTATTGGCCTGATTATAACAGCCACTAATGGGTCATGTACCTAAAAGGAACAATTCTGTCATTGGTAGAAGAGTAAAGAGTGTATAAAATCGCTGTCGAACAACGTTGCCTGTTTACTTCGGGAAGTGAACAAAGAGAATACAGAGTTCCTGAACGGTGTAAATTCCGCGACACACTCTCCAGGAACAAATCAGGCATACCGAGGGGTCACACCAGTAACCATGCATTTAAACGCATAATCACTGTTCGCGCCGCGCAGACACTTCCTAGGTTATTTGCTTACTTGCTGTTTTGCTTTGTGCAGGGTCGAATCGCTAATCGTCTTTCCTTAGTGCCCAACAATGATGTTTTGGACGTGTCGACAGGCTTGCGCACATGTATGGAAACTCAGCTGGTTAGATTGTCGCTGGTGTCGGATACCAATGTGGTGCTCTGGAATACTGGGGAGGCGATAAAAATATTTAATTATTCGTTAAAATTACTTGCGCCATCTTACTGGCTGTCGCATAGGGTCGAGTGCACCCTCTGATAAATCAGTTTCTCACCAGGGACGACTACCCCATAACTAGGGTTCCGCATTTTCGGTTTCGATTTTTTCGAAATTCGGCATACTTTTTCGGTGTTTATTTTTTAATTCAATTTTCGTTTGTTTTTTTCGGCGTATATTTATGCCCACAAAAGTTTGTCGGCTTTTCTCGGTGATTCTAAAATAAACACCAACAGACACCGGATCAGATGATCCTTGTACGTAGCTCTGACATGTGTGATCACTCTAAGAATAACGGCACAGATACATTGAAAAAGAAATGGACACTTCATTTGGCAAATGTGTGCAACTGTAAAAAACATGATATGAAGCCTATGCCCAATAAACATGGAACTTCACCTTCTGTACATCATGAATACGTGATCTCATTATAGTACACACACATGTACTTGCCCAGGTTCTCCTCCTTGATCCGCACTCTTTCTTTCCTGTTAATATGACCCTGAGCAGACAGCAGATTCGAACGCTGGGGCGAGACTTACTCCGGCTCGCCACGCGGAGCCCCTTATGTACACGCGTGGGCTTCTGAAACATTCGACGTAGAGCGTTCGGCGCGTAGACCATTCGGAACTCGATCAGACAATAATGTGCTCGAACTTACGAGAAAGCCAAGCTGAAATAATAAATATAAGAACATTCCACTGACAGGAATCGAACCTAGACTTCCCGCGCGACAGTCAAGCGCTGTAACCGTTCGGCCACGCACGCGCTCCCTCGACGACGCGCGTGGCAATATTTACACATTTCTTTTTTTTTAGAGCGCAGCTCTTAGGCGCCCGTTTCCGGCTTGAGCGGCTTCGGCGTCGCCGTCGGCGTCGGCGTAACCGCGCGGTGCATGATGGGTAAATTTCCCGCTAAATTTATCGGAAAATTTTCCCCGCTAAATTTATCGGAAAATTTTTCCCGCTAAATCTAGCGGAAAATTTTCCCCGTTAAATCTAGCGGAAAATTTTCCCCGCTAAATCTAGCGAAAAATTTTCCCCGCTAAATTTAGCGGAAAATTTTCCCCGCTAAATCTAGTGGAAAATTTTCCACGCTAAATCTAGCGGAAAATTTTCCCCGCTAAATCTAGCGGAAAATTTTCACCCCCCCCCCCCCCCGCCCTCGAGGTCACGTGACCCCCAGGCCCCGTGACCCCCCCCCCCCCCCCGAGGTCACGTGAGCCCCCTTCTCACGTGACCCCCCCCCCCCCCCGTGCCTTCCCCTCCTCCTCAAGAGCTGCGCTCTAACCCGGCGTTACAGGAAGTTGTAAACGGCTTTAATTCTTTTTTTTATAAGTATCACTGAAAACAAAATTGTGGACGAAGCGTCGCTGAACTCAATGGTATGGGACTCCCTTTTTGACACCTGCCATCTCAATGTAATCACCTCGCACAAAATGCAAGGAGCATATAAATCGGGTTCCGTCCACTTTCCGAGGTGCCCGATACTGTTCTGCCGGAATTGCAGCCAGCCATTGGTCCCGATCCCGTTAATCTTTCGGAACTTGTGCAGACTCTGCCGCACTGCCACTTTTGGATGCAGAACCTGTGAGGCAGCTCTTTACCCAACATCTTGTGGACATTGTTTTCGGAGCCGATCACTAGCATTCACTTCTCATTTCAAAATCTTCAATGTACAAAACAACTCATATTGAAGTACAAAACACTGAGCGGAACAAACATAACTGCAAAGCAATCGCATGGCAAGCGGTAACCGCGTTGTCTGTTGCGCTTGGCCAAAAAAAAAAAAAAGAACACGGGAAAAAGAAGCGCTGTCGGGTGTAGCCACATGACTGCCTGCACTCTCTCTCTATATATATTTCTTCGACCTCCGTGCGCAGATTCGGTTAAGGTTTGGAGCAGCTGCGTTTCTTGGATTTATTAAAATATACTTGACTCTGTATCAAAATATTAATTGGGTATTTCTCTGAGACCATACTGAATCGCCTGGCCAAAAATGAAAAATTGTTTAAGGGTTGTCAATGTCCCTTTAAAGACCTCGAGCTAAGGCTTTTACTGTACTGGATAAATTCATATTATACAACGGGTAACAATGTCGCCGTACGAAATTCCGGCTGTCCGATAAACTAACAACAAATTTTGAATGCGCCGTGACATTACATTTTAATGTGTGTTCGCGTGTTCGCGTTTTTTTTACTACACCTTTGATTATGCGGTTCATAATTATAATGAAACAGAGTACAGTTGTTGGACTTGTGGGAAATTATTATATAAATAAGATGGCACGTTAACGCTTGAGACAAAAACGAAAATAACCTGGGCGCACTTATTTAAAAAAACTGAAGTATTATGATTGATTACAATTGTCGTTTAAATCCGAAAGCACTTCACGCCTAAATGAATTTAGGTCTGAGGGTACCAAAAGCTATAAAAGCGAGCTCCATGCTTTGAACGGCTCTAGCGAGCACGTCCACTAGCTCACTGGAAGAGTAATTCAGGGCAGCATGTTCCCGCTGGTAGGTTCCGCTTTGCTCGCACGGTAAAACGAAACACTTTACTGGCAAAATATTTAGTGGAACAACGCTTACCTTTTGCATATGTGCAATTCTTCAGTTTTCACGTGGCTGCACACTTGCTTATTATTATTGTTTTCGTTTCCAACTTCAATCTTGCTCGTGCTATTTTGCATGCGACATGCATTAGAGACCAAGGTAACCCAGTAGAAATATATTTCGAGGATTGCAAAAAAACCAATGCTACTTGCCCCGTGCGCAACAATCAAGACAGAATATTCCGAGCTTCACATGTGGTCGCTTGCTGGGTAAAGAATGTCGTTTGTCAAGAACAACTGTGATTGTATGAAATGAAGCGTGGGAAAAAAAAACTCGTTGTCAGCACACGGCCCATGCAGTGAATAGACATGATCGGTGCCGAGATAATTAGTAGCTTTCAGCAGGTGGAGTTGTTCTTCAATTCAGAGTTATATTTCCTTCGTTCTGTTGTAAGAAATAGGAAACAAATCTAAAGGTAATGAAGTACTATGAAGATTAAAACATCACAGCCTGAGCAGTATATGAGTACAAACTTTACTTTTCAATGCACCCTTAGCTTTCGATACGCTCAAAGCTAGTGTAAAATGCAGCATTGTTTCAGTCTTATTCAGTGTGCGATGTGCGCACTTACACTATAATTTATACAGCGACACACTCCACCCTTCGCATATTTTCAATTTTTGCACACTACTGCTTGCGTGCCAAAATCACCAATTTAAGACTGTTTCATTACCTAAACTCTTTGCAAAATCTATCCACAGACCCAGAATCTTAGCCTTGCCAGTCTCTCAATTTATGACTGTACTCGTATTAGATTAAATTCTTATCATTTGATGCTGCGAGTGTGTTTTTAACGTAAGCATTACTTTATTAAGCGTACGACTTCCGCGCCAATCCTACTTTGGGTTTACCAAACCCTATATCTACACCTGAGTGTCATCTTTCGTTTGTTTTCTAATCTAATATGGTTTTGGTCAAAATAAACATCAAGTTACCCAAATGAGATACCTGACCAAAAAAATAAAGTTTATTTGTTTTAATTTTTGTGGTATTTAAATCCTCAAGCTAATATTTCGGAAACCCGCGTCTATCACGTCATCACTTTTTTTCTGATAATTCATAAATAAACAAACACACGCACGACAAGAGGGCCGGTCCCTCATATAAATTTGATCCCATTGAAATATCTGGAATTGGCCTCCGAAATGCCCGGTGTATTAATTACACGCAAGCAATCTTATATTTCTACACGCGTCGGTAGTTTTGTCGTGTATCGTCTCACCATTAGCGCTCGTTTTGTTCTGACCACGTTTGCTGGAGACGTGAGCTTAGGGCGTAGGCAACTGCCATATCCTCCTTTATTCTGCCAAAGCCTGGCAGATGGTCACGTGACGCGGCCACCGAAAGTGAAGAGCTAGAGTGGCAGACAAGAGTCATGTAACGGGCGCCCCACTGCGGCGAGTGTCCCGATCGAAATAAAGTATAGTGCGCTAAAGTTCGCGGCTTCTACTTGTTTTCTCCGTAGTCCTGACCACCAACGACGTAATAACCTAAAAAAAATGACTGAAACTAAAATATCATTGGAGTGCATTTTTAAGCTGTCAGTACCAATAGTCGTAATATATATGTCCCATTTAAATAAATATATATATAAAACTAAGTTAGATAGAAGAAGGTTTTGAAGATATTGTGACATGCACCCTACAGTGAATTAGCTTTACCGGAGGCTTTTCCGGAGCCTAATCTCGTACTTTGTGGGGGCGAGCTCCCATCACGGTGCTTGCATGCTTGCCTCTCTGCCTCATCAAAACCAGAAACTTTCTCAATGGTAATATTGAGACTATTGGACGCTGTGGAAACAAATGAAACAAGGCGAAAAAAAAACTTGAACAAAAAGGAGTGACACACGGCACTCGGTAAACATATATATTTAATGATCGTAACCAATAAATAGAGTTGCGCAACTTTTCGTTTCTCGCCCTCTGCATTTTGAAAGAACCAGGTTGATATAACTTTAGCACATATATATTCCTTGGTTTCATCTTTATAACTCTAAATCTTTTCTTTCTAAAACAGCCACTACATCTGCAGGCCAAGCTGCCGAGATGCATTAATTATGGAATGCACCAAAACTCTCAACACTGAATATAAAGTTTCTTACAGTTTTGGTGACCCTGCGATGGGTATGTCCAAACAAAAGCTTACAAAGATAAAAGTCAAACACTGTTGCGTGTTTCATAAAATTTTGCCTTCTGTACTGGTTTCTAAGTAAGTCGGAGCTGCACCTACCTTTGACACGCACAGCGCAGCTAGGCACAGATTTCGACAATAAAACGTTTCAAGGCTGACCTCTTCCGCTGCGCACGAACACTCTTCTCAGCCAAAATAACGGTGGTGATGTTATGTTGTTGGCCAACAGCGTGGGTGTAAAATGAGCTTAAGCAAAGTATATTTAGTGCATAAAATTTATGTTACTGTATCTGAAGGAATAAGGGAAGCAATTGCTGGCCCTAAAAGTGATGCAAGTTTAGAAATAAGAAAATCGGGTGTTTTCAGCGTCAACATATTTATATTTCCCAATGGGTAAAGATGCCGATCTACGGCCCATTTGGGTGTCATTACATAAAAACACCCAAAAAAGAAATCCTAAACAGCTTGGGTATCATGAGTGTTCCCCGCCAGGATAGAAAACAAATACTTTAGTAGGTCATAGCCAACCCATCGCAGCGAGGGTCGCTTCCGCACAATAGTGCACGGCCGGTAGGTCGAGATCTGTGTAGTTCTTTGTTTCTCCCATTTTCACACTCAACGGTAGCGATCACACTAACGTGACCCATATATAATCCTCCCGCGCCGCTGAGGTCGTCCTGGAAACGATGGCCCCTGTTTTTGAGGGACTGGATCAACATAGAATCGATGCCTTTCTCCGCAGTAAGTGGGTCGCTGAAACAAAATATACACAGGTTTTCTTTAAATGGCGTGACATGAACAGTCTCTACCTCTAAACAACAAATTCCGCACTAAACTATTTATACCCTTCCAGGCAGCACAAACAATTGGGCCAATATTGGAAATATCTTGGAAAGAGAGGTCCATCATCGGCTCATTGTATCCTCTCTATAACCAATATTGGAAAGGTCGTGGAAAAATAGGGCCATACTTGGCCTCAATTATCCACTCTATGAACAATATTGGGAATGCATTGGAATTTCATTGGAGAAATCGGAAACCGATTCCAATCTGGGGCCAATGTGCTTCCAATGTCGCCCAATATTGGACGGTCATTGGCACACCATCGGATACATTTGATTCCCTATTGAAAAATCTCATTTGTATGAGAAATGTTTTGTATCCAATAAACATATGAATCATACAAGATATATAATAACATATAAGAACCGTATAAGAACCATATAAGAACTGTATAAGAACTATATAAGATATATAAGAACTTTTAAGAACTATATAAGAAACTTGTGAGAAGTTTCTTATAAGTTTTTTATATGGTTCTAACATATTTTTATTTATCGTATATTGTTATTATATAGTTTTTATGTTGTTCTTATATGGTTCTTATATGTTCTTATATATCGTGTATGATTCATATGTGTTTATTGTACACACAACATTTCTCATAAAAATGGCTTTTTCACCAGAGTTCCACATTCAATGAAGTTCGAATGGAATTCCAATGTTTTATATTGGGCAATCATGTCACCTGATTAGAGAAATTGAATACAACTTCCAATAAAGGGCAAATGGGCATACAATGTTGTCAAATATTGGGCAGTTATTTGCACCTAATGGGATAAATTGGATACCACTTCTAACGAAGTACCAGGGGACTTCGAATGTTGTCTAATATTGGTCAGTCATTGCCACCCCATTGCATAGATTTGATATTATTTCAAAATAAAATACCAATTGGCTTTCAAAATTGTACAATATTGGTTAGTCATTGGCACCACATGAGATAAATTGGATACTACTTCAAGTTAAATCCCAATGGGCTTCCAACGGTCTCCAATTTCGGGCAGTCATTGGCGCACTATGCTAGATAAATAGGAAACCACTTCCATGAAATGCTAACAAGCTTCCAATGCTGTCAAATATTGGGTAGACATTGGTACCTTACTGTATACAATGAATTCTACTTACACTAAAGTGCCAATTGTCTTCTAATGTTCTCAAATATTGGGCAGACATGGCACCCCTTCGAATAAATTGGATAGCACTTCCCGTAGAGTGCTAATGTGCTTCCAATGTTGTAAAATAATGGCAGTTACTGGTACCTCATGGATAGATTTGGTACCAACGTATAATTGTGTTCCAATGTTGAACGATGAAGATTAATTGGCGTTCCCTTTAATACATTGGATACCATTTTTTATATAGTTTGCATTGGTTTCTAATCACGCTGGCTATTGGTGAGTCATTTACATTCAAACTGATAAACTATAGTACCATATTCAATAAACAATCAAAGACGTTTTATAACTGTAAAAGATTGTTGATTCACCGTATGTACTGAATCACTGCTTTCTAATTGCCTTAAAATGTTAGACTATGTTCGAATTTCTTCGGGTAACTTTGATGACTTATTGAAAAATATTTCTAAGGTGGCACAATAATACAAATTCACAGGAGAGCCGGGATCTCGATGTCCTATATGCCTTTCACTATTTACGATTTCACAAATTGTTTGAAAAACTTCAGTTCAATACCGTGCGAATATTGGACATATCTAATATTCTGCATTGACATTTCCACGAAACAAGCTCGGATCTCTAGCTCAAGCGTCAACCTTTTTGATCCAACTTCTGAAATACTTTTGTAAGAATGTCTACACTCCATCATAATTTGTCAATCTTGTAACCTAAACGCAAAGGTAGCTAGCCCTAAGTGGATCTGAAAGCCCGCTCTTCATCGCAGCACTCACGCGAATCTGTCTCGCGAGTTGCAGTGCATCTTTCAAAATTCACTTCAGGAGCGCAATACTCGTCATTTTCGAATGCCAATGGACATGACCTTGTTCATGCTTCTTTCTTGATTTTTGCTGTTACTTCGCGCTTTCTTGATTTTTGCTGCTACTCGGCGGGACGTGCACCCAAAACTTTGACTTAGTATAGCCAGGGAAAATTGTTCGCAAGTAGGTGAAGCTACGCTATAGTGCCATACGCGTCACCGAGCGAGCGCGTGCGTGGTTGAATGGTAACAAGTGCTTAACTACAGCGCGGAGGCCCCGGGTTTGATTCCAGGGAGCGGACGTATTTTTTTTTATTATTCAACTTGACGTTCTCGTAAGTTTCAGAACCTTGTCGTCTGATGGAGTTACGAATCTTCTACGCGCGGAACATTCTACGCCGAATGTTTCAAAACCCACGTGTGTAAAAAGATGCTCCGCGTGGCGGTCAAAAGTCAGTCTCACCCCAGAGCTCGATCCTGCTGTTACGCCGCCTTCAACGCCTGCGACGATAGACTTTTTCTATAGCGTTTTCGGCACTAGTTCACTCCATTAAACGTTTAGTTTCCTTCAGTCATCGATTGTCATCCCTCACAATAGCGTAGCCTCACGTTGCTGAATCTCCGAACTGCTGCAAGAGAACGTGGCTTTTAGAGCGCAGCTCTTAGGCGCCCATTTCCGGCTTGAGCGGCGTCGCCGTCGGCGTCGGCGTCGGCGTAACCACGCGGTGCATTATGGGAAATGTCCCATAATGCACCGCGCGAACCCACCTCCCCCCGGAGGAGACTGAAGAATGAGGGGAGGAGGAGGAGAGGTAGGAGGAGGAGGAGGAGGAGGAGGAGGAGGAGGAGGGGTCTACCCTCCCCTCAGTACCCTTCCATCCTGCTGCTGAATCTCCGAACTGCTGCAAGAGCACGTGGCTTTTTCGTATGTCTCATCCGGAAGCTACGACACTCTTGAAAACAAAGCACGCACACACATTTCGTATATAGTGGTAGCCAGGGTCGCCATACAAGGGCAACCCTACCTCACACTGTGTAGAAACTCGCGTCTACTCTGCTTGTTGCTCGCAGTCCACCGTCTGTTTCGTGTACACACTGAGCGCCATTTTTAGCACGAACACAACATACGCGCGATTTCGGATTTTACTTTGAAAGCGCATTGACAAGTGCAAACGTTTACCACTCAGGTCAGTCACACGAAATATAACTTTTAGCCTCACTAATCTCTTTTATTGAAATCATTCAGTTAAAAAAAAGGCAATCACTTGTTCGCGCTAAGAGAGCCGCGCTATGTACACGCATCGGGTCACATCTGCGGAGCATTTCTTTGAGCAAAACTGCGAAATCGGAAGGCGGTGTCAAAATTTTAAACGCATACTAATGCAGTATGTAAACCAAAACAGGGAAACGGCACACCAAAAAACGAACGCAGGAACAATTAATGTAATCCACGCCTGTGTGAGTGCTTGTTAAATTGTTGTTAACACTGAAGGTTATTTGGAGCGAGAAGTTTGGGTATCGCCACCTGGTGGAATGTTTTCACAACCCAGAGTGATGATACTTTAACTTCCTCTGCTGGTGCAAGCACCTACAATTCCAAGATTCTGGTCGCTATGAAAATTAAAACATAACCGCGTGGGTGGCACGTGCACTGCCCATAGTGAGAAAAACAGAAGCACCGCTAGTGAGCATCTCACTGCGAATAATCAAAAATAATTATGGCGGGATAAATCGAAAGACTACAGTAACTTGTCTCTAGCTAAATATTAAAATAGGTAGCAGTTATAACTCTGGCGGCCAAGCTAGATGAGCGTTTCAAAGATTACCGCATTTCAATGTTACTGAATAAATCCGAAATTCATGGCTGGGTTTGCGCCTAAGATTTTGCGTGCCTGGGCGAAATATATAGAAATTATAATTTGGGATTGCGTTGCCGACAATGCCAGGCGTCAGGGTACGAATAAAAAATAATTACCCATCTAATGGCCTAAAGTTCATTAATTAGTGGATTTTTATATTTGCTTGATATGGCACTTTCCAAAATAAAACTTCCTTTGCTCGTCCCCCAACTACGTCATAGACGTTGTTAGAAGTGCGGACACGGCATTTTTCCTACATGGTGAAGTTTAGCTACCTAGATATCGCTGCACTCTAAACAATAAGAAATAGGCTACGAACTCTATCGCCCGAGAAACTACCTCAGTGTGTGCGTCTTGTCAACGATCGCGTGAACGTTAGATAAACCAACGCTGTCAGAGCGGCTTCCAACGACTCGGTAACCGTGCTCGCTGCGGAGTTATACGTCACTTCCGGTTGAAACTTCCGCCGCCCTTTGTTGTACTACTACCACTACTAAATATTTTAATATATATGTTAGTTAATTTTTTTTAGAATGCATCATATCGGGCCCGTCAAAGCCACAGGAACTTGTGAGTGGGAGCCCGGCAATCGGTGTCGTGCGATTGTTTTTCTAGTTTTGTTTGTAAATAAACTGCTGCGTCATTTTGCGGCTAAACACAAAATAGCATTAATAACCACAAGAAAAAATTGCGTATGTTCGGAGCCACCTAGCAATCGATTTTATCTACGTTATAACTTTTGATTACAAAGAAACAAATATTCGAGTTTACAGACTGCACACTGATCTACACATATTTTATCAGTGATTAAAATAGAAAATAGAGTTTCTGTATCTTTGTCGAATCAAGTCTTGCATTAGACAAAAAACAGTGCGGAGCAGAGTTTAGTTCTAACAACAGCTATGACAGCTACTGACGACGTAAACGAATCTCTGAAAGACCGATATCGCCAGCCAGCTTCATTACGCCGCAGCTGCCGCAATGCGTCGAGGGAACTTTTGTTCTTTTTGCACCATGGACAACCTCGCCGAAGCAATGCGCGTCCAGAGCATGACGCGTCCCGAGGCGTCTCAAGAACTGCCACCTGCCTCATTTGAACCAAAGTTATGGCAGCGTAACGCATGCACCAAACACTTGGTGAGATCAGTCTTTTAAGACTGATCTCTCCAAGTGTTTGGTGAGATCAGTCGAATAAGAATATTTGAAATGCTGTTAAGGGAAATGTACTGATCTTTTTTTTATTGTCACTCTACAATCGTGCGGAAACTTCCGCTAGCGATGAAGTATTTTATACTGAACGAATCATTTCTGTGTTTTTGTTTTTCAAAAGCTTTTTTTATAAAATTATCACTTTTTCATTAAACATTTTCCATCAGCATATAAGGACGGAAATAAGGCAACAATATATGACCAGGTGAGAGGATCAAGAGTTTTATATAGTGTAGGACCATGCCGTATACTGGGAAAAATATGATGATGTATTGCAAGACCACGGCCTTGACGAGCCGTTATAGGGTCGTATATGAAGAGATCAGGCCGTGTAATCGAAGGGGGCTGTATATGGCCTTTCCAAAAGTGACCTCATATGATTGCTATGACTGGAGTTTTTCCCGCGTTTCCACGCCGTCGCGACAGTTATTCATCTGTTCGCGTCACGTGGGATTTGGTTTACGAGCCAACAGCTCGTGGGTTGTTGGTTCGTAAACATTTTAAATCTTGTTTGATTTTCAGCCAGGCACGTCGGCAAAAGCTGGTGGCAACATTTATTCTACGAAAAAGTATGGTCGAAGTTCAGTTATTGTGAAGCTTGCTGAATTAGACTCTGCTAATACGGGCCTTGTTTGAAAGAGGTTTTATTTTCATATATTTTTGCAGGGTAGGTACTTAAATTCTTCAAAGATTCTTCTAATTGAGAAAATCACACAAAAAAAGTATTTAGAGACGTGCGCTATCCACTTTTATATCAAACAAGCAAATTATTTTATTAAATTATATATATATATATATATAATATAATATATATATATATTATATATATATATAATATATATATATTATATATATTATAGCCGTAGTAATATTGTGAGCGAAGAGGGGAGAAGGTCATTATTGAATTTATTGCATTAAAGTTAGGAAACGGGAAAGAGAGCTGGCGAAAAATTGGGCTAGGAGTGGGGATTGAACCCGCAACCTTCGCCTGTCCGGGGCGACGCCTTACCCGATTAGACGATCCCGGCCACTGGTTTCAGCGGACTCAATTTTTGACCAGCTCTCTGTGTTACTATTAGTTTCGAATTCGCGTAACAGGGTAGACGGCAACCGTTGCTGATTTTAGGCCCGCACTAGTTTCGAATTGCGGCAGTGACGTGGCACGTCATCTCAGCTTTGCAAATGTCGGAAAGGGCTCATCTTCCAAGATATCTAGCTTTAACGTTAATGCAATTATGCAAAGATATATGGCCCTAAATTTAATGCAATAAATTTAATCATCACCTTCTCCCCTCTTCGTTCACGATATATATATATATATATATACCCACGTCACATCCACTCAAATGAATGACTTCTTATCTTATACATACGGAATGTAGAAACCAATGCAGCGATATATTCTGAATGTTGATTTGCCTTAAGTGAAAATTCAGATTTCTTCCGAGATCCGCATCAATGCATATTGCTTAAATGTACTTCCACAGAGTTAAAAATACGAACGAAGATGTATCTGCATGCACGTCCCGCCTGCGTGTAAATACAAAGGGAGGAAACATTCAGAGTATGAGACGTCTAAGAACAACTGGACATTGATCCTTTCCCTTCATTTGGCTTCGCGATTCCTCGGAAAACAAAATTTATCACGACATATCCTTAGAAATTTAGATGCACTAAATTTCTAAGGATAACACTACTCTGAAATTAAAAAAAAGACTGAAATATAACATGGCGATTGCCTTGGATCTGATTAATCAATGATTCGTCCAAATCGCCGTACACAAAACATATGCACATAATATGGTCATAAAGGAAATATATGAAAATTTTACATTTCACTTTGATTTTCAAATTTCACACATCTAGAACACATTGGAAAACCGAAAACACTAAAGATTAAATTGCAGTAAAAAGCGAAATTTTAAAGTCATGCACTTACTCAGGGTTTAGCGTAACTTTTAAAGATCCAATTTGTATTCGTAACTTGGAAACAGCTTCTTGCGGGTCTAAGCCATGGTCGACCATGCTTAAGATTACCTTCAAAGAAAAAAAAAGAAAAATTACATATATCAAGACATGTGCTCACCTGCCAATTTATAAGTTCCATAGATCTATTTTACTGTGTATTACTGTTATATATCAGCTCAATATTATTTCAATTAGTATGCATATCGTTAAAACTTTTTTGACTCTGAAAAAACAAATTCACGAATGCATGCGACCTTTCACATTACCTGCAGCAGAGCTTGCGGTGTCATGCTTGCCCCTTGTGATCCCATAACGGCCAGCAGTCTTCCCGAACTGGAGTCCGTGACGACAACAGGCATCAGGGTGTGGTACGGCTTCTTGCGTGGACCGACGCAGTTGGGGTGCCCCGGCAAGGTGTTGAATGCCGCACCCCGTGACTAGAATGAACATTCGTGTAACTACGAGACAAACGCAAATAGAAACTGAGAGAAGTCTTCACTGGTGACAAATCTGCCGCATTGGGTTCAGCGGATTACATCCTGCTAATCGTTCAGAAAAGAATGGAACACTTCAGTCTTCTAATTCGAGGCTTCACCCGCTATCCCGCGTGCATCACTGGAATCGAATGCCAAATTTAATCGCCCTCATCACACGGAACTAAAGGGCATACGCAAAGCAAAGAAAACATTTTTTTTTAACAACCTGAATGGGAAAAAAGTCAACAAATGAATTTTTCACGGAAACAATAATCAGGGCTATCTTTACGGCGCGAAACAAATTTGCAGTTTGCGCCCGCCATTGTCGTCAAAAGTCACGTGGTACATCTGTACTCCGCCGCCACCGCAAGTAACACCGGAGCCGCTTAGCGCTGTCACTGAAGTACCCAGAACTTGCTAGAATCACTGATCTCCACTATAGGAGGCTGAATGGCCCATAGCTACTTTACGAGACTGTCGTAAGTGAAGCCACCGGACGTTCAATGCTTGTGCCGGAAGTCGAGCGTGTACTGTGCTTCCTAGTGCAATAAGTCGATGTTTTGGTCCATGCTCTTTGTGTGTCTTTCGTCACATTGTTAACGATAAACGTCAATATTGTGACGTTTTTGGTCCTGGCTTTACTACTGGTCAGAGCCACTAAAAGCTTTATTTTAGTCGAACTACAAAATATAAGTGGCGCGAACCGTTTCAATAATTATGAAAGTTGTTTCTGTTCTGTATTTTAGATCAGAAAAAAAACAAATGCAGTTTATAAAGTACGGAAACAAGAAATGACCCGTCGACATACCCGCCACCAAGCGGTGGAAAAGGCGGCGCGTACTAGAAAGGGTTTGTGGGATCAGGCACCGACGAGCGGCGAGCGTAGAAAGGTCCCGGATGTACGCGGCATCGATGTGGTCTTATGTGCTCGAGGATCCGACCGGCTCCGAGCGTTCCGAAGGCCTTCGGCGAGCAGGTTTGGCTTGCGGTTTAACCGTTTGGCGGTATGGCAGCGCGAAGTGGCTCCCGTTCTGAACTGATCTTTACCCCGTGTTTGCTGTCGTTTATGGCCAATGAAGTGTCACGCCTAAACGGCAAACATTTCGAGTCAAAAAGATTCAACGCGCACCAAACGCAATTCGAGCCGCCCTGGCCGCCAGCTTCATCCAGCCTATCCAGCACATGCTTTAGTGCGCCCCCTCGACCCGACGACACGGAGTGCGGCCGCCGTGAGCGCGCGCTGAGCTCACTACCCCTCCTCTATTTCACGACCACTCAAGCCAGGACCAAGTTGCCTATATTTTTAAAATAAAGCGTAGTTCGAGAAAAGAAAACTTCATTAAGTTGCTGCGCTCAGTGCGCTCAGGTTCGGTGCAAATTAAAAACCAGTCAAAAAGTCGTTGCAAGGCCCCTTTGAGCATTTTAGTGTGAATGAATTGGGGTTGTAGAGTAGATCATGTATATTGTTGAATCATTTCATTTTGTTTGTTATTTCCATGACGACTCATATTTATTATTTGGTTGCAAAAATACAGGCAAGTTCCTTGAGCAGGAATATAAAATTCGAAAATTGCCTATAATTCTAAGGAAGATAACTTGTGAAAACCACACCCCGGTTCCTAAAAAAGCATATGCACCGAAAAATTGGATCAATAAACAACGTAAGACTGGTTTAATGAGAAACACTTCCATTGGGGCTCTAAGTCAGTTCAATTCAGTTCACTTCATTGTTCCTCAAGGGCACTTCAGCTTGTTTGAAATACACGAGGGAGGATCTCGTAAATATGATTAAACTCATTAAACAGTAAGGGTTGCTAAAAAAGCAGTTTGGTTAATTATTATGCACATTATACGTATATAAAAAACACAAGTATAAACACTAAATAAACCCTAAATGGATCCCCTTAAAAAACGTCATTGCGGATAATCGGTATTGAGGCGTGCTTTCTGAACAATTCTTGTTTAACCGGTATCTTTTTGCACAATTGACAAAAAACTGCTACTTCAATGGTCTAGTTTGGATATAAAATCCTGTAGCATGTGTGATGTTCGGAGATATATTTTATCAAAGTAGTTACGTGATTACAATGATTCCCCAGTAGGTGTTTTTTGTTTGCTATTTGCTTTTATTTTTTTGCGTTCTATAATTTCTTGTGTATGCTTTTGCAACCAATGTGTACCTGTGAGGGGGATGAGGACCAGTCAAGCTGCTTGGACAGCTTTTTTCCTCAGCTCCCCCCCTGTTTATATGGTAAATAAAGCTATTATTATTATTATCATATACTTGACCATTTCAACTATAAGTAACCCACAATCCTTACATCCATGGAGTATGTGATTGCCCAATAATATAGTACGGTATTATTTCTCCAGTGCGGTTTAGATGAACCGTGGACATTAAAATGCTCCGTGTTGAATGCGTTAACAACGACTTACGTGTACTGGGAACCCGTACTCGCTCACAACAGTGCAACCAAACGGGAGTCCCGTGCTCCCTATGAGGCAGCAGGCGTTTCCTTGCGTGTCGACTGCTGCCCCTACGACAGTGCCTGTGTGGTGCAAGGAAGGAAGTCCCTCCGGAGCAGATGACGTCATTGCTCTACCAAGGGAACAGCGTGAGGTTAATTCAAAATCCTCTTCTGGATAATTTAGTTAAAAGAGGTCAAATGCAACCTAAACCCTACAATAGACGTAAAAGGAAAGCAACAATCGAGATTGCCGTGCTTTATTGGAAACAGCCAGCCCCAGCCATTGTATTGTCAGATCCCCCCCTTTTACTCAAAATAGACGGTTTGGGGCGGTAAAATCTATTAATTAAATATGGCTGGCTCATACATTCAATATTTTGTAAGGTCAGCAATGTCCAGGGACAAGAAATAACGCAAGCAAGATCAGTCTACATCATAAAGAGTGCAAAAGGGTACCACGCAAAAAAAGTGAATTTAAAGAATTTAAATATAAACAGATGTGTATCTATCTGCACCTGAAGTTCGTTCAAGGAAAAATTAGGCAAATAAGAGTAAAAACATCTAATTTTATGAAGCAGAGTGTACCATTGGTAGTTTTATAATATTTCTGGCGTCCCCTCCAAGAGGCCCCCTTTCGCTTTGGTTTTACATTTATCCGTAAACTTTTTTTTTTCTTTTAACATACCTTTAACATGACTTTTCGTACAGAGTGATCTCTTTTCGACTCTATCATATAAATGTTCGGGGAAGTCGGATAGGAGGGAAAAACGGCCTTGTGTAACAGCAAATATAAACAAGGTATCGCCGTGCATTCAGCCTTTGCCCAAATGTAGCGCTAGCTTTCCTGGCCAGATGCCATCGTTTCAGGATTAACTCTTTTTTTATTCAAAATATAATAAATGTATTTCGAAAATGCTAAGTTATACTTCGTTCCACTTAAACTTCGACCGCGGCATACGCTACGACTCGAATAAGACAATCAAGCATCACGAATAGTGCATAATCACTGACACAGAGTTTTTCCGGATTCGCCGTCACCGGCTCAACAAATCTCGAACAGAAACAAAAGCGCAGGATCGCGGTGCATGCACAGCACGTGATCGGTTTATTCAGTGATATTGTCACAAATGACAGCTGATGGCGCGCCAAAACTGAAGCAAACTAAACGTTCAATGAGAGAAACGTGTGCCCGAAAGAACATCGATAAAGGCTAGCGTCGCAGGCGTCGATGGCGGCGAAACAGCAGGATCGAACGCTGGGGCGAGACCGACTCCACTCGCCATGCGGAGTCCCTTAAGTACCCTCGTGGGTTTCTGGAACATTGCGCGTAAACCTTCCGGCGCGTAGAGCATTCGGAACTCGATCAGACGAGAATGTTCTCGAAAGCACGAGACCGCCAAGCTGAAAGAATAAATAAAAGGACATTCCGCTGACTGGAATCGAACCTCGACCTTCCGCGCGACAGTCAAGCACAGGAATCATTCGGCCACGCACGCGCTCTCTCGGCCACGTGCGTGCCATTAACTCCCCCCCTTTAAAAAGAGCATCGTCTCTATGCAAATGGCAAGGAAAGGAATCAGAAAAACAAATCAAAATAATGGCAAACTACGGAGGCCTGTAAAACACAGTCCTATAAGCGTAATACAAAAACGAAGTTCACACTCCTAACGATCTTAGTACGGCTTGAGGCGCACGACGTGGATGACTTCCGGTCGTGGAGGGCGGCGCGATGAAGTCCGTATTCCATCGGGCATCGCCTCGTAGTTCAGATCCCCGAGTCGACGCAGCACTTTCTAGGGTCTGAAGTAGCGCTTCAGGAGTTTCTCGCTTAGACCGCGTCGTCGTATCAGGGTCCAGACCCACACACGGTCTACGGGCTTGAAGCGAACGTTGATCCGACGAAGGTTGTACCGGGTAGCGCCGGCACATTGTTGATCTTGAATCCGGAGCGTCGGCACGTTGAGAAGCAACCCGGGTGTCTTGGCTCCTATCGCCAGCTGGTTCGAAAGGCATCATCGCGTCGAGCATGGTCGTTACTTTTCGGCCATGCACCAGCTGAAACGGTGTTACTCCTGTGGTCTCCTGCACTGCCGTGTTGTAAGCAAACGTCACGCAGAGTAACACATCATCCCGCGTCTTGTGCTCTACGTCGACATATATGGAGATCATGTCTGCGATAGATTTGTTTAGCCTCTCCGTTAGTCCCTTTGTCTGCGGATGGTACGCAGTGGTTCGACGGTGGCTGCTGCTACCGAGAGGAAGGATGTCTTGCGTCAGTTGAGCCAAGAACGATGTTCCACGGTCGGTAATGAGGACTTCGGGGGCGACGCGCCGGAGGACAATGGACGCCACGAAAAACTTGGCGACTTCAACAGCCGTACCTGATGGAAGGGCTTTCGCAGGACCGGCCTCGACTGCGGCCCTTGACATGCAGTCCGCGTCATTGTGCTTCCGGCCGTACTTGTACACCACGGTCATGTCCAACTCCTGCTTTCGTAGGCTCCACCGGGCGAGGCGACCGGAGTGGTCCTTCAGGTTCGCGAGCCAGCAGAGCGAGTGGTGATCTGTGACAAAGCGAAAAGGACTTCCATACAAATATGGGCGGAACTTTGCTATTGCAGAACTTGCAATTGGGCTAGTTGATGAACGTTGGAAATCATGGTGTAAGGCGCAAAAAAACAGTGGACAAAAGAGAGAAAACAGACATAAAGGCGCCCAGTCGACTGCGAGGCACTCTTTTTCAGTCGTTGAGTAGTTCCTCTCTGCCTTACACAGCGCCCGACTCGCGTATGCGATGACTCGCTAGTCTAAAGGCCGTCCTGCCTTTAGACTAGTACCGTGCCCAGTGCGGTGTTAGTGGCGGCCGTGTGGATCGAAACGGCAAAGAATTAGGGGAGACTGGAGACTTCGTTTGAGCTCATCGAATGACCGCTGGTGTTCTTCTGTCCACTCAAAATTTACTGCGTCCTATGTAAGGTGCTTTAGCGGTGCGGACAGTTTGACGAAGTCCCAGACAAACCGTCTGTAGTAGGCACAGAGTCCGAGAAATCTTCTCACAGCCTTCTTCTCAGACGGTGGAGTAAATGCAGCAGAGACGCGGGTCTTCTCGGAGTCACGGAGAACACCTTTGTTGCTCACGACGTGGCCAAGGAACGTTAGTTCCCCATAGGCGAACCAACACTTTGTTGACTTGAGTGACAAGCCGGCGGTCTTGATGGCTTGAAGCACAGCTCGAAGTCGTCTCAGGTGTTCGTCGAAATCCCGTGAAAATACCACGACATCGTCCAAGAAGACGAGGCAGCTCTGCTATTTCAGACCTGCCAGCACGGTGTCCACGACACGCTGGAAAGTGGCCGGTGGTGTACAAAGTCCGAACGGCATCACTATGAACTCGTGTAGTCCGTCGGGAGTGACGAAGGCAGTTTTCTCGCGGTCGCGTTCGTCGACTTCAATCTGCCAGTAGCCACTCTCAAGGTTCATCGATGAAAATATTGGGAGTGGCGCAGTCGGTCTAACGTATCATCGATGCGGGGAGCGGATAGAAGTACTTCTTCACAGCATTGAGTCGACGATAGTCCACGCAGAATGTCAGGGTTCAGTCATTCTCTACAAGGACGACTGAGGACGACCACGGAGTTCTCGAGGATAGGATGATGTCGCCGTCGAGCATTTCCTGGACTTGATCCTTAATGACCTTCCTTTCCTTTAAAGAGACTCGGTACTGCAACTAGTGGACAGGGAGCGCGCCGTCGTTTGTAACAATTCGATGTTTCGCCATTGGTTTTTTACGAACTTTCGACGACGTTGCAATACAGTTATTGTATTCAGCGAGGAGATCAACCAGTTGCCCGCGCTTTAGAGATGGGAGCTCGGGGTCGATGTCGAGCTTCTGTAGCGGTGTGGACACGGACCCGTATGGCAGGATAAATGCCCTTCACTTTGGGCCCAAGAACTGCACTGCGAAGACCGTTCTTCATACGCGCCAGGATCCGAATCTCTCAATTCAAGTGAGCCCAGCACATTCCTATATCTCAAGTTTTTTTCGTCTTCTACGCTACCACATTCCTCCCTCCTCAGGTGAATATGAATACATCAGTTGCTTTGCGTAGTTTTGTTGGATACCGGCGAACCGTAGTGGACTGGGACGCATGAGCTGATTGTTCCAGAGCCGTTTCCGATGCATCTGCTTCCACTGGTGGCGTATCAACTGCACAAACGTTGTCCACCGGCGTTGGGGCGTACCATGCGGTCCAATCTTCTTCGCAGATTTGTTTCTTGATCTGATTTGTGTGCACCCTTCGTCGCTTTTGATTTTCGGTCAATACTTCAAACATAACTCGTCCTTCTTGGCTGACGATGATACCTTTGATCCAGTGGTTCTTCTTCAATCTATCCTGCATCCAGACTTTCTGATTTATCTGGAACTACCGGTCGCGACTTCTCTTGTCGTAGTTACTCTTTTGAGGAGCCCGCTCGGTAGAACTTTCTGGCGCCTGGCCTGACTTGATCAAATCCATCGTCATTCTGTAGTGTCGCTTGTTTAGCTTCTCGCATGGGGGTTGTCCCGTCGTAGAGTGTGGTGTTACCCTATACTTGAGGAGGAACTGTCTTAGTTCTTCCTTTTCCTTCCCTTTCTTGGATTTCCGCAAGGCAGACTTTAGTGTCCTCACAAAGTTTTCGGCAAAGCCGTTTGACTGAGGGTAGTACGGTGGTGTTAACATGCGTCGAATTCCTTGTTATTCCAGAAAATTCTTAAAAATGGCACTAGTATATGGTGGTCCATTATCGCTGACTACCTGCTCCGGCAGTCCGTGAACAAGGAAGATTTCCTTGAATGCTTCCACCGACCACTCAGCTCTGGTCGACGGCGTAAAGTGACTTCAGGCCACTTGCTGTACGCGTCGACCACCACCAAGTACATGGTGTTCTGGTATTCTGCAATATCTGTATGGATTCGGTACCAGGATCGCTTTGGTACTTCACATTATGTAGGGGAACATTTTCGTCCCATTCAGTGACTGAAGCACAACTTCGCAGGCCTGACTTTTCGCTTTAATGTATTTGTTCATGTTTGGCCACCACACGTAGGGACGGGCAAACATTTCAGTTTGATTGTCCAAGGTGTCCTTCATGTATTAAATCCCGAAGACTCCGTCGAAACCTAAGAGGGATCACTTTTGGCATGCCCCAAACTAGGGAGCCATTCGCCAGCGGTGAGTTCTGACTGTCTCGATGTGTATGGTTGCATTTCTGCGTCACGTTCAACCGATGGCCATCCTTCCGTGACGTACCGGTAGACCTTCGACAGTGTCTTATCTCTAGAAGTCTCCGCCGCTATGTCGGATGCCCTGACTGAATGTTTGGTCATATTTATTCAACAATTGCCATGATGTCTAAAGAAATGAAGCTCACAACATCGGCGACTCCATGTTTAACTTCCGCGTCAAATTCTGCATCAGGTCCTTGAGGTAGTCATTACAAGTCATCGGCGTTTCCAAACTGAGTTGTTGGAGTATACTTAATGTTATACGTGCACCCTTGTAGGATCAAGGCCCATCGTTGAAGTCTGTTGGCAGCCGTCACAGGTATTTCTTTAACTGGACCGAAAATCACCGTCAATGGCTTGTGATCTGTATACAAGACAAATCTTCTTTCCCCACAGATACTGGCGAAACTTCTTTAAGCCAAATATTATGGCTAGAGCTTCTCGCTCAATCTGCGCATATCGTTTCTCTGCAAAGTTAGCGTTTTCGATGCATGCGCATTTGGGCGTTCCTTTCCTTCTATCGTGTGGAAGATGACCGCTCAGACGCCAACTTATGAAGCATCAGCTGCCAAATAGATTGTCCCTCTTGGATTCGAAGTGAACAAGAGTCCCCATGACGTTAGACGCGTCTTGATGTCTTCGAAGGCTTCTGCGTAAGGCAAACTCCATTGCCAAGAAACATTCTTCTCGAGTAGATTACCGAGCGGTGCGCAAAGGTCGGCTAACACTGGCAAATACTTTGCGTAACTCTGAACCATGCCAAAAATGCCCTTAGGTCATGTAGGTTAGACGGCGCCGGCATGTTCAGTATGGCTCCAACATTCCTTCGGAAGGGACGTATTCCTTCCGCCGACAAAATCTGACCCAACTGTTGCCACTTTTGGAGACATAAACGCACAATTCTCCTTCTTTAGCGTGAACCCATAGTCTTTGAGTCGTAGGAACACGAGCTCCAAGTTCTTGATGTGTTGCTGATCAGTTTCTCCAGTGACCATTATATCATCCAGGTAGAATGCCACGCTTCCCAGGCCAGCGGTTACTTGTTCCATTGTTGGCTGGAAGATGGGAGGCGCTGATGATATGCCGAAAGGCATCCGGTTTAAACTGGAACAATCCCTGGTGAGTGGTTATGCCGAGACACTTCTTTGCATCCTCTTCCAGCTCCATCTGAAGGTGTGCCTCCGACAGATCCAGTTTCGAGAACTTCCGCCCTTCATTCAATTTCGAGAAACGTTCCTCGGGTCGTGGGAGCGGTTACTGCGCGACGTTCAACTGTCACGCTAAAATCTCCGCATACCCTCTATCGGATCCACTGGTCTTCGCGACAACAATCAGAGTGGCCGACTGCGCTGTTTCCACTAGAGTCAATACGCCGTTGTCTACCTGTCTCTTCAAGTCAGACTCTGCCGCTTCGCGCAATGCAGACGGTAGTGATTTTGGCCGCATGAACTTCGGGATGACATTCTCTTTGAAGTGAAGTTTAACCTTGATCTTCGTCTACCGACCAAGTTCGTTTCTGAATAGTACTGCCTACCTAGTCAGCAGTGTATTGAGGCTCTCTTCTGTTTTCATGAGAGCGACGAACAAGTTGTTGAGATCAAATTTCAGAGCTTTCACCCAGATCCTCCCCAACAAGTTGACTTGGCTTGTGTTAGTAAAAATATCCTCTAGACTGTACTTCTTTCCTTCGAATTCAACCTGAAGTTCACATTGGCCCTTGAACTTGATGGCCTCCTTGCTGGAACTTTGCAGTTTGTACGGAGTTCCGTTCAGCTTCGGATTTCCGAGGCGAAGCCAAGTCTGAACGTCCAGTAAGGTTACTTCGAAAGCCGTGTCTATTTTGAGTTCCACTCGCTTGCCTTCAATCTGACAATCCAGAAACTTGCCATTTCGATCGAAAACGGACTGAACCCTGGTGATTACTTGCACCGTCGCTTTCCTTGTCAATTGGGATTTGCCGGACTTTCATTTCCTGCAGATCTTGGCTATGTGCCCCTTGGTTCCACAAGCTCTGCAATCTTCAGACTTGAACCGGCACTTGTCTTCCACATGGTTTGTATTCCCGCAACGGAAACATTGTCTAGCAGACCTCTGCAGATCTCTCACCTGGCTGATTGCGGTGGGTGATTCGGCGACACTTCTCAATTGACGGGACTCTTCTTCCGCTCGAAGAAAGCTTTCCGACAATCTGAGTGCAATGTCGATCGATAAATCTTTCTCTTGGACGAGACGTGCTCTCAAGCGTTGATCTCGAAGTCGAATTATAAAAGCAGTGAGCAACGAACATGCGCGAGCATCGACTTCGTGTCACGCTCGCTATTGCAAATGACTGATAGTAGTCGTGCTAGGAATTCGGTTGGCGTCTCACGTTCATCCTGTCGTGTTTTAAACAACTTGCTCCCCAA
>JABSTQ010005374.1:0-95931 GCA_013358835.2 Ixodes persulcatus
TCAATTTCGTAGAGAGCCGACGATTAGCTTATTTGCGTTCGATTGAATGTAGAACGCATACAATTCGTCCCCTGTCTGAAAAAAGTAATTTAAACGTACTTTAGACCGTTTTAGCTACTTTAAGCAATAGGTAGCGATAGCTACCGTCTAAAGCAAAAGAAGATGCGGTGTTGGTCTGGTAGAATCTTACTATACTTATTTATTTATCCATACCGTTCCCTGGTTTTCCAGGTTTTCCCGCTCGCGTTGGTCTTCTCTTCTCGGGGTCTCGCTTTGACGTCCTCGGTGTTGATCCTCAAGATAAAAAGGCCGATCTGTTGACGAAATGGTGAGTTTCTCTGCGTGTAAATATTGGTTTGGTACGTGAGGTACGGGTCCACCTTTCTGAAACACGTGTTCCCATAGGGGTGAAACAAAAACCACGGAGTCTTGCAGCCGAGTTGTTTCGTATTTGATGACGACGGTCGCACTTCTCAGTTCCCGTTCGCGTTTGGCGTTCTTACGAAACCTGATTTAAGCCCCTGTGTTGTATTTCGTCCCGAGCCAACTGATAGCGCGGCCGGTCACACAGAGAGCTCAAGAGAGCGCCTCTCGCGTATTCATGCTTACGGCTGACCTAGTGTAATCGCAAGCGGTCGTGGTGGCTTGCATGGGTCTGAAGTCCCTATTTTACCCAAGTAACTAGTAGACGAAGTAATGGTGGGCGGAGCATGACAATCCCTGTTTCCTCCGCGGTTTAGGGGGGAGGGGGGGGGGGGGGCTGAGTGAGGAGCGATGTGATTTGAGGTCGAGACAGTCGAGATCTACTTTACCGTCCCCACAACCTCGATAACGATGCCCAGGGCCGGTTCAACACCCACCAGGGCAGGGGTTTATCCAAAATTTTAGCTCGGGGGGGGGGTGGGGGGGGGGGGGAGGGAGGGAGGGAGGGAGGGAGGGAGGCGGAGGTAGGGGGAGGAGGAGAAGAGGGATGAAGGGGGGGGGTGTATAGCCTTGTGTATAGTTTGCGTAGGAAATTCTTGGGAGGAGGGAGGAGGGGAGGGGAGCAGGACTCAGCTTAGGTAGTGTTTTGGGGACGTTGGGTGTGTGTTCTAAATTTTTCCGGCGTTTCTGCTGAACGGGAGGCTTGCACTATCCTGCTCGAGCTGACAGGGGAGAGTGCCCGACAGTCTAAAGCTATACCTCTTGACAAGATTTGGCTATGGCTAGAGTTCTGTGTTCTCAGATAAATCATATAAAATCCGAAAAAAAAAACACTTGCCAGTAAAAATTGGGCAGATTCAGATTTATGCAAAAAAAAAAAACTCATAATTTTGGGACTGCAAATTATTCGGATCTTACCAGCTTTTATATTTTCTTGCGACCCTTGGACATGTTTTCCATTCCCTTAATTATTAGTTCCAACTTTTGTTTGTAAGCGTCACAAAAGGATATGCTTGACCCCCCATCACAAAAACTAGATACTATCGCCGACAGAGTATTAGCTATTACAAGGGAGCCGTGGCCATTTCGTACCCCTAACAGGCACCCTCCGAAACACCGCACCTACCCTGTGCGGCAGAATATCATACTTTCTTTGTCGTCTGCTAGGCGGAAAGCAGATGCCGCCACTGCGCTTGCCGTTGTATCCTTCACAGGCTTTTGTACGTGCCTCTTTCGGTACGAAGATGCTTTGACTCCTGCAAAAAACTCGGCCGAACTTCGAATGAAGGGGACACACCGAGCTAAGATAATTGTGGCCGATGTTTGCATACATATCTAGGTAGATTACTTTTATTCATCGGAGAGACGGCTGTTGACACTCGTCCCTCATTTCCAAAACTGTTTTCCAAACGCAGAATACTAAGGTAGGCATTTAGCACTAGATTTGTTATTGGTATGTGCAGAAAATTTCATTTATTTATTTCCTATTTCTTTTCAGAGTAGTTAAACCGCTGTGGCGGCATCTGTTTTCTGCCTAGCAGATGACGAAGAGAGAGTATGATATTCCGCCGCACAAGGAGGGCGCAGTGCTTCAAAGGGTGCCTACTATGTGGCGCTGGGGGTACGGAACAGCCATGGCTGCCGTGTCATAGCTAACAGTGCTGTCGGTAGTACAACAATAGCCGAATATGTCTTGCATGTAGAAAGGCCGCCTTACTAAACTCACAAAGTGCTGTTTACGACCTTACATTCATTTCCACTGGAAATTCGAAAAACTTTGAATTAAAGGCTCTTCTTCATTAAGAAAAAGCCCATTTCCACGGCAAGGAATCTTTATCATCAGCTTCAATCGTGTTGACCCTGGTCACTGACCGTACTGAACTGTCCACGGGGCTGCTCCTTCCTTCCAAAATTCTTTCTATATGTGGCGCTTAGCAATAAATTGCGCATATAGAGTTGTGCTTTCAACTAATGCCGTAGATATGCATTTGCTCTTACGGCATAAGCCCCGGTAACCCCCGATTTCTGGCCGACACTAAAAGTAGATACCGGAAAACACAGATTTTAGGATACAATACTAAAAACAGAAAAAAACACCCCCAATTTGAAGAAAAATAACCAACAAAAACACGGAATATTAGTTATGAGTTTCGAACTTCCCAAGCTTGGGAGAAATCGTAAAACACACTTAACCGCCCTGCTTCTTCGCGCGTCTCAAATGGCCTCTGATCAGATGCTTGCCCACATAGCTTTGTACAATCTTGACCAGATTTCAGTATTGCGTACACCACGCACATGGACATGATTTCAGTTAAGGGGAGAGGGGGCTCTACTTAGGGGATGGGGGAAACTTTTTTAAGACACACTGGGTTGGGGAGAGGGGAGAGGAGGAGGTGCTAGCAAAACTGGAGGTTTTTAGGGAGGAGGTGTCCGCTCCCTGAGCACGCCCCCCCCCCCCCCCCCCCTGGCTACGTGCCTGGCGTCACTATAACTTTCATGCTGAGACTTATTCTTGTTGTCCTTTTTGTAATCATTAGGCTTTCCCGGGAACGCCTAAGAGAAGTTGATTGAAGGTGAATGGGTTAGCCAGGCCAAGTTGTATCTGACTGGTTCTTTTCAACTGTGTACAGAGGCTATGAGTATGACAGTATATGTGTACAGTCTCTGGCAATATGAAAGACCCTTTCGACGATGTAATTTCAGGTGGCTACGCTAGATTCGCTTTGGCTTTGCCCACAATGCTAGGCGCAAAAAATAAATATTTTTTTTTTCAAAATATTGCGCATCCTGGCAGAGTGAACTCACCACCACGCTGACAGACTCCTTGGCAAGGGCAACAAGGTGACATGTTTTAGTGAGCCTTTGTTCTAATGTTGCTTAGCCCTTTTATATTTACAGAAGTGTTTCACTGAAGGAGTAAGCTTGTGTACAAACGTCCTGATGGGGTACCTCACAAGCAAGCCGACTATGAAGTTGTGCACTAGATGTCATCTAGACAGGTCGCAGAGGAGCGTGGGGATGCCATGGGCAAGGAAAAAATGCTCCTACCGATTCTGGCGTGCCACTTCAAAGAGGACACAAGGACACTTTTTCGCGTCCTCGGGGTACGTGCATATCAAAGTGATGTGACAGCTCTGTGAGTTAAGCGTATATGTCACAAATGTGGTGCTTACCTATTGACTTCTTCGCATATACTGCCAAAGCCATTATATAAAAAGGTTCATGAGCTGAGTGCACAGATGTTTTTTTTTTTGCTCTGCTTCACATTAATAAGGAGAAGCGCTTCTCATATTGAAACGTAGGTGTTTGCGACTGATGCCACTATAATGTTGTTTACTCGTCAGGTGAACATTTTTGTTTATTTTCAATTATAAATGATGTCATCTTCTATTCTTGTAAGATAGACCTTTTAAAAATTTGCCCCATCTAGTGATGGCGTTTAGAAAAACGCGCGGGCGCTGGGGTTGGCTACCGTTGGCCGCAATTAAAATGTAGACTGTTTCTACCGAAGTACTTCTGTACCTGCCAAATATGAATCTTCGTTGCTGCGTGCCGGGCAGCCTTAACCATGGTTAACGCTGCCCGTGTAATGGGTATAAGTCAGGACGGTAATAAAACTGAGTATGTATCGTTTTTGTTCTAATTTTTGCACAGGATGTGTCATGAGGCTGGCCTTAATCACTTCCTGTAATATGCCTCGGCTATAGATGCGCCCCCACAAAACTTCCAACAGTATGAAGAAGCATTGGTCATGCTTGGATTCGAGCCTACGACCCTCAGCTTATAAACCAATGTATTAAAACTACCAGAGACCACAAGAAATGTAGGTTTCGTTTGCTTTATATGCTTTCTATACAATCTCGAAAGAGATTAACAGTATTGACAGAAAAGAAGAAAGGGTGCCATTATGTCAGCTTTACTTAGGGTAGTGTCATCCTTTCTAGTACCGGATGCCTACAGCGCGGACTGACTGAAAAACATAGATAAAATAGCCAGTAACATATAGCCATCACTGGGCAGGTGATTGTGCAAGCTCGAGCCGGGGAACACTGTTTCACGTGCAGCACAGAAGAAAAAGAAGCCTTGTGAAACAAAATGGCTTAATATCGCCATACGAGGCTCTCTTTCACGCCCTCCAGCGCTGCGTATGATACATTTCGTGTTACCGCTGCCTTTTCCTCAGGAGCTTTTAGTATAGCCCAATTAATTTCTTTTAAATTTTAATTTTCAAGGTCTTGCCTCGCCCATACATATCTTCTGAGATGCAAGTTTGTATTTCTTTTCAGCAGGAATCTTCAGTGGAACCTCTTTCGTCATAACAGAGCATCAAAAGATGTACAATGATCCTGTGCCCTTCTTGGAGGCAGTATGTCTTCAATTCGCTATATTTAATGTGCTGAACCTCTCCTACCCAAAGGAAGCTTCGACGACCCTCGAGTTCATTCAATGGTGGGACAATCATTTGGCAATGCCTGAGTATACAGAGATGTCAGAAAATGAAACACTTGGTAACACATTTCATTACTAATTAATTTAACTGGAAAGTAAGGTAACTGTTTTCAATATGTGGAGGAGGTAAAGAGGAAAACGACGAAGGCGCCAAACGCTTTTGCTATGCAAGAATTTGAGAACTGTTTTGAACAATGAAAAAATTAGTGGAAAAAGTGTGTTGCATCTCAAAGGGAGTACTTTGAGGATAATTAAATTTTAGAAATGTTTTGAAAAATATAAGAATTAAAAAAAAAAACTATTCTCATTGCTTTTGGGGTCCCCCTCGTATATCTACAGGGCAGAGTCTAACAGACCATATGTCGAGCCTTCCTAGCCAAATCAGCCAAATCAACCCAGAGAAGGGCTTAAGGAGCACGGGAGCAAGGACGCGGACAGCTGTCCATCCCAAGATTTTGAAGCTGCTGAAGCTCTTAAAGTAGAGCTGGCAACAGTGAACTTTTAAAGTAAGGGAAAAGTGACATTTTTGCAGATCTATCATTTCTTAGAGAGCAAGGCCAATCTGATGTGTCTAATGTTGTTCTGCTATATGGTATGATATATAAGAGTGACAGTATTGGTCAAATAAATATGTTTACCTTAGCTGGTGTTGACAGTTGACATAATGAATACGACAGCACCCAGCGGATGGAAATCCAGAAAGTTGGGTATGCTGCACATGACAAGCAAGGCAGACGCTGCTGACTCCTAATAGCTCAGGAACTTGCCTCATCTGAGTCACAGGTCACACGCAAAGGCCCTGCACACAAATTTCTGAAATAGGTTTTGTCCTGATATGTTAAAACATTACCATGACTATCTATAAATAATTTAAGCCATTTTTTTCGAATTCGTTATGGTAAATGTTTTTCAGAGGCGTTACACGGCACACGTCAACTTATCCCTGGCAGTCTTCTGTACCCATGCTAATACACTGCAACATTGCTTTGCATAGCAAATGTTATTTGGAAATATGAAACTCTACCTTGTTTATATTTTCATTCTGGCATTTATGTTAATGTAAATTTTTACTTTCCAGTAGGTTTGCTTCAAGTCGTAAAACATCAAGCAATGTTTTATAGTCAAATGTTTGGAGAAATGCCTCTACTTTGTGATATTATGGATCAAAAGTATAGTTGGTAGAACTGGTTTTACTCACGGTAAGTGATTGCTTCAGTTTTAATATATTGATCATGTTTGTGAGAGTAAGCCTTGTCTGATATACCCGTGAGTGTCAGCACAAATTTCTCTCGGTGGGGGCAAGCCAACATTATTTTTTGGGGGAGGGAGGGGAAAGGGGGTGACACTTTCATACACAGCTCGTTTAATACACAGTGCAGCATGTCGCCCAGGACATTTTTCACACTATCCACAGATTCTTAGTACATCGCGATTTAAAATTGATCCATAGATTCCGCATTGCCGATTATCTGCAGGCTGAGTCATCACCAACAAACGCGAGTGCCAATAGGTAAATATAAACGAATTGAAAAATGGCTCATATGTCTCCCAAATGATTCGAGGGTAATTAAAATCTAAAGCAAGTATGAAAATGTTGTTTGAGTAAACACTTGTTACTCTGCTCAGACCAGTCTAAAGGTTTTCATTGAAAGCCACCATAATTTATGTTAGGTGTACAGTAACAGACGCCAATCAGTGCGTGGCGGAAGTCCAACTGTACCCGAACCAATAATATTTTGGGAACGAATCGAACTCCACAAGAAAAGAGCAAATTTCACTTTTAACGGCAATCAATACACCTCCTTATCTTGTAGAAACTCGGTCCTTTTGGAAAAGCTTGTAGTGTTTATGTAAGCTTAATTTTGTGTTCTGGACACTGTACGTTAGCCACGTTTCGGTACCAATAATAAAAGGTACCTTTAGCAAACCGTTGCCATGCTCCGCGCACCGCACTACCGGAGCCTGTGAAGCATACTTTTAAGCGCGCGCCCGGGTGCTACTATGACCGCGGGGAGCGCGCTTAAAAGCATGCTTCAAAGCCTCCGGTAGTGAGGTACGCGGAGCACGTCAACGGTTTGCTAAACGTTTCTAATATCAGGCCCGCAAGTCGAAGTAATGCACTCCAGTTCGCCTTGTTTTGTAAGTAAGCTGCGAAACTTTGCCACCAAAAAAATAGCGCTGCTTCATTTCTACGAGATGTGGGGTAAATATTTGAGTTTTGAATGGGTCAATCGGTAGGACGCGCTCTCTCATGTTGCCGGCGTTGCTGTTAGATCACCGTAGCACTTTCATTATCGCACACGTACGTTTCACTTTCGACACGCAATTCGTTGTAGGAGAGCTTATATCTTACTTTATGTTCTAGGAATTAAGAACCAAACTCCCACAGCTATCGCCTAAAAAACTGTACCTTAGGTGAGAAAGCCGCTGATATCCAAGCTTTCAGAGATGATACATTTTTAAGCTGGAAACCATTCCTCAAGACTTTGTCTTTGCTCTTAAAACTCAAGAATTGGATCAAAATTAGCAGTCTCAATCCTTCCTTCTGCTGACAAAACCGCTGAGTCCATCCGATTTCGCAAAGAGTGTGGGTGATATTTTCTCGAATGAAGTTGGAAACTTAGCAGTCTGTTTGGTTCCATGGCTCGTTTTCACCTTCGAGCAAGCATTTCAGAAGCAAGTTCTTTCTTCGTATTCGAGTTTTTATATCGTCAGAACTTTCAAAGAAGTCAACTGGTCTTGCAGAATTGCAGACTCGCTCTGAACAACGCCAAGAGTTTCAGTAAGAGTAGTTTTGTTTGACGTTGGAAATTTCATCGATCTTTGCCTCCGCGTTCGTGACCTGTAACCCGAAACCAGCAATGCCGGTGTTGATTATGTTGTTTTTTGTTTGTAAGTTTTCTTGCTGGTAACTTCTGGAACTTGATGATAATGCCTCGATAGCATTTTGGAACTTATCTAATTTTTCACTGGTTGCCAGAGGCCCGGGGTTGGCCTTACGTCTCCGGGTGTTGTAATCAACATCAACACAACAGTGGCAACACTAAACAACTTGAAACCTTCGGACGCCCAAATTTCGGATTCAAGACCCGAATTCATCGCCGCTCAACCTACATATAGAGCCAACTGAAAGTAAAAACAGTTAATTGGTGACGCATAGCTTTGATCAAAAATCATGTCTCCCTCACATTGGCGTCATATAATTATATCTTTTATATCCGTCATATAATTATATATTTTAACGGGTTGAACTGAGAAGGCACAGAACGCCCCCCCCCCATTCAATTGCAATGGTCTTATTGGTAAATAGAGTGAAAGGCTGTTGACTTTCACGACGGCATGATTAGTACGGTGCTATAGAACTCACCCTTCTCATCGGCTGAACTAACTAGTGGTGACTGGCATTTTAAATACACATTGCGCCGCTCTAAACGTTATAATATATAATGCTACTGGCTGCAGCCGTTTCCAGCGTGAGCGCGTATGGCATGTGCCGTGCTCGTTTTCCAAAAAGACGTGGACGTGCATGTTGGGCTGTGGAGATGGCCTTCAAGTGTGTAGATTTGTAAGTGTTTGAAGTGGATTCAATGAGTAACGACAATCAGAAGCAAGGTGATGGCGTGCAGAAATTGCAAAGCTGTCTAGACAATCCCTTAAAGCCCGGTTCAAACAGGCCCGGAATACGGGACCCGGGCCAGCCCGGGCGCCGGAACCCGTAGTGACGTCAGCGCTCCCTCCGTACGGGCGGTGACGTAATTACGGCTTCCGGCGTCCGGGTCAAGAGTTGAAAAATTTTCAACTTTCTCCTTCCCGGGTCGTGACGTAGGTTTCCGTATTTTCTCCGCGGCCAATCAGCGCGGCGCGCTTCCCTCCTCCGCCCTCCTTGCCACCGGCGTTCGCGTGGTTCCGCGTGCAAATGCCTCAGATGCTCCGTGCTTGCTTGCAAGGATGGCTGCGCCGATGAACTTCCCGCCCGTCTCCGACGCGAGGAAAGCTGCTCAAGCTGCAAAGAAGAGTGCCGCTGCCGCGAAGAGGGCTGAAGTTGCCGCTGCGTTTGATGTGCCCGAGAAAACCTATAGATTAATTCAGCTAGTTCAGCGGTGCCCCTGGCTCTACGACAGGCATTGTAGCGACCACAAGGACCAGAACAAGCGAAAGAACTCGTGGGAAGACATCGCCCAGGCGATGGAGATCGCGGACCGTAAGTACGCATTTTTATCCGTTCTGCGGGCATGTTTTTTAACGCAACCTTTCCTATCTTAGCGTGCACGTCTTTGTGCTCTTGGCGCGGCGTGTTATGTAGGTTTTTTTCTTTCTTCATGTACTTTTATGAGTGATCGAAACGGCTGTGGTCATTCCGTGAAACATTTGGCGATTTACATACTCGTGATAGGCATTCCAACGCACACGACTCGACCATGGCGCGTATGCTTCCTTTTATTGCTCGCAGCACACGCCAGGTCTGTAAAAAACCAAGATGATGCTTGGGCAACCTGCAGGCAAGCGCATACCCCACGTTCTTTGAAAATCACCGGTCCCACAGTTTTTCGTAGTGGACGGAGCCCGTGGTGTGCACGCGTGTGTGCCGGAAGGAAAACAATCTGACATCGTGCGAAAATTTGAACTTGAAATAGTTTCACATTATTTCTGGGAACGAGCTCTTGCGCGATAAAACTCGCGAATGCGCATTTAACGTACGAAACATTTTTTTTTTATTTGCGAGCGGTACATAACATCGGCTTCTTGAAAATAGCGTCGACCCTAGTTTTCAACTTTTCCAGTATTCGTCCAATTTTTTGGCTAGTACTTCTTACTTTTGCCTTTGCTTCTGTCACGCAAGCATTGCACTTTCTTAATTGTGAGAAATGTTTCACAAAGCATCACGCGTAGAATATTATTGGGTTCGAAAGCCTCATTTATTGCATGGATGCATGCGTGGCCGAGGCACGGTGTTCTTGGAGCGTGTGCGCACTACGGTGCAGTTTGGGCATTCCTTGATCGCAGCTGGATTTGCTTTATTGTTGAACTGCATGTGCTGGATTTTGCTTTGAATGTGCAGGCAGTAAGGTCCATGTCCAGGAAGGACACGCCTAATTTGGTTACTCTTGCTAGTTTTCTTGATAAACTGGGTGTTCATCAACAGTAGAGTTCTGTATTGCGTGCCTGATGGTTCAATTTCTTTTTCCAGTTTCAGGCACGAGCCTTGGTCGAGGGGTGAAGACTGCAGAGACAGACTTCATATCCTTACCTGTGGAATCATCTCATGCATCCCCACACTTTCCTTGCCCAGACTGCCTTGTGGGAGCCAGATCAAGCCAGCTGGTCTCTCGGCAGAGCCTGACTGCTAGAGAGCGCGTTTCCCGTTTGGTGGATAGAGTCGCACATCTATACTAAATGAGTGGCAGCGAAGCTTGCGGCGCAGACCTTAATAGTTCACATTGCGATTATTGTTCGCCAGACAAAAAAAAAAAAACGCAGCTTTAATATGATAAGCTAGGTGCTTGCACCCGCGAACCAACAGGCATGCAAGTGCTGGTACAAGCCTGGCGTACAGCGGTCCTGGACCAAGACCGGAAAAGGGACCTGCACGTGACAGTGCTCATCATAGGCTGCCTGGAACTGCATCGAATAAAGCCATTTCAATACTGTTACTAACTGTATCGTCTAGTTTCGATGGACTCTCAGTCACAGGCGCGCCCAGAATTATAAGGAGCGTGAGAACTTTGCTTATGCGTCCAATAATGCATGGGATGACAAAGACCAGTAAGTCTTGCATGATCAGGCAACGCCTATATGTTCGAGCTAGTGCTGCTGCACGTCAATGCAGTTCAAACGCCGGTTCTGTGCTGTATAAAATTCTGGCCGCGCCTGTGCATCCATGGGCGGATTATATAAGATCTCGCAGCTGCAACCTTTATAAAAGTTTTGTGCCTGTCACACATACTCCTACTGATACACCAACACCCAGCTCATTGAGGCATGGAATTTCGATGCCTGCCTGAAGGAATGCCGAGTTCAGATGTGAGTCTTTAGAAATGCTCAGCTTGTTTGATACTGCTTTAATATTTTATTCACATGGTTTTGGAGACACGAGAGGTGGTTGCAACCCGATGAAACGGCATCTTCAATGCAAATATGAGTGACCTATAAAAAGGCCGTTTGCAGAGGCACGCAGTGGTTGGCTTGCTGGCTGCAAAGAGAACGGAAAGGCAGTGGGATGTTATTCATAAGCAAATGTGCTCTGCTTCCGACTTCCAGGGCATGCTTGTTCACTACAATTGTAATGAAGCAACTCATTTGTTCATTTTCTTTTTTTTTTATACACAATGTGTTACCAGCCTCAGGCACTCTGCGACCCACAAATTTTTTTCCAACGATAGAGTCGATCTATGTAATGAGATTCTGGTTCGCTGCGGCATCATTGGACAGTGGCAGTCACGTGAGTTGCTATTATCATAGTGTTTATTCAACGCCACCATCTTGGGTAGAGCGGCCCTACTGCCGCTGGCCGACGGCTACAGCTCGGCTAGCTCAGCACTCCTCCGTCTGTGCATGGACCCAAGATGGCGGTGCCTGACGCGCTTCAGACAGGGAGTTTGGAAATTTCTGTACTCTGGAAACCGGATTTAGTGCCTAGTTTCACCTTATATGCAAGCGATGTGCCCACCGCAGGCGCTAACTGAAATAAGCGACTGCGAATATAGTATACAAGGGAATAAAGTGCCGCAGTGGCACAGGTACTATAACAAACAATATGAGGGTGAACAGACGTCTGCACTTTTGTATTTCTGTACAAGTTTTTAACAATTTATTGCCCAGTCAAATGTTAGAGATGCAAACTTTAGACCCCAATCTACGTATCATCTGGCAGGCTGAGACTTAATGAAGTATGGGGGAGCCATGTACCTAGCAAGAATTAGAGAAGGTGTTCACTCTCATATTGCTTCCGACAGTACATCTACGAGCACTACCAAGTGCACCTGCAATGTGCCCTTGCTGTCTAGAAGCAAAGGATTCGTGTACCTCAATATCCCAAACTAGCGAGCCTTCGTGTCCGCTTTGCTAGGGTGGTGCCATTCTTCGTCATACCACTCGCCGACAGACCGGCGACCATTTTGGTTTTCTGCTATAATCCGTGGGGCCTACAGCCCTCCCGGAAACAAGCAGCTTATCTCAGAAGTTTCGCCTAGCGCTGTGGAAGCCACAGGGAGGGGGGGAGGGGGGCAGGGGTAGGATTAGCGTTCTCCCCCTCGGAGGGGCGACCTATAGACACAAAGGCCACTTTCCAGCGCACGGCGAAACAATGGAGAACCAAAATGGCGGTGGGACAGGGACTGGGAAAGGTAAACAGGCAGTTGGCATCACCCTATGCGAAGCGCACACGAAGGCACCCTATCCCGGACCACCTGCCACTGCATGACTGAATGCTTCGGGTCCCCTTCATCTAAATTTGCGGGGATGGCTTCTAAGGAACACAGAATAAATGCTATCCGAGACTGCTCGAACACGCACAGCGAGAAGAGACGTTAAGAATACAAAAGGGAAGACCAGAATCCTGTGCATTCAGAGCCAAGCAATGGTAGGACTGTGCACGAGCGAAGCTGTACGATGCCAACCAACGTCGTTGGACATGTGTGATTATAAGGCAGCAAGGTTAGTAGTTAAGGCTCAGCTCAGTGGAGGTCCCACCAGCAACAGCAGCAGCAAGTAAAGCTACCCCGTTTAAACGGATTTGACAGAATGCCGGAAGATGGAGAAAATTTTGCAAGGAATCCTGCAGTAACATACCACGATTATTGGAGATTTCGGAAGTTTAGGCACGCCCATGCCTTGTGCCCTTTAGCTCTGCAGTGGCAGCACTCGTAGAGCTCCGTGATCTCCAATCGGGGTCTTTCCCCGACCCAGCGGGCCCCGAGCCTGTTCCTCGCCGCCACCTTTATCAGTCAGCTGAGTGCCCGGATGCCGACGAAGCGCGAGACGTGGTAGCCGTCGCTGGCGAAGTGGTCGCGCTTCGGCTTCCTTTCCCCATTCATGAAAACTGCAGAAAACACATATGTAAAATTATTCCACTAAATATGCACAATGACAGTGAAAAGAAAAGAATGAGTGCAAAAGAATATGTGTAATCATCTATGAAATGGCAGAAACACTAAATCCCTAATTTCCCTTAAAGGGCCCCTCAAACGACTTGTTAACTGGTCTGAAACCTGCGGCGAGGCCGACCTCGGACAACGTAGTAACACGAAGATGCATTTTTTTTTACAAAGTTCGCTCTCCCCTTCTTGTTACTGCAGTGCTCTCCAGAGCGTAAACATAAGCCACTTGGTAAGCGAGCATCACACAAACAGTACCAACATTCATCATGGTTAAAGCAGGGAAAGAGATTTTATCGCAGTCACGTGACCTTCGATATGGAGTTTAGCTCCCTCACTTGTATATTTGATGACATTTTCATCCCTCGTGTTACAATGGGCATGCAACCCGTCCCACCATTCAGTGGCAACAGTTCAACAAAATGTCTGCGCCACTTAGGTGGTCAAAAGACTTGCACCTTCACAGGGCCAATTTCCGACATTCCGCCAACTCCTAGTTTTTTCTAAAAATAGCAAGAACGCATTGGAGTATGACGCAAGCGGGTTAGCTGCATGTACCTGTCTGCGGCCCCGGTGCCTGGGGCTAACACCGGCCCTTTCTCTTGAACACTGGCGCGAGCTGTACGGAGGACCCTGTGATTACTGCCGATGCCATGGTAGCAGAGGAAATTGCATGCCATGTAAATAAGTATTGTCACCTTCTTGCTTTTGTTCGACCAACGGTGGTGTGCGGCTCCCTCCTCACGGCGGTGGAGGCATGTCACTCAACTGTGTGACCGATACTGGAAGCTAAGTAACTGCACCGCAATCGAGTCCCACTTTGCCACTGGCAAGAGCGACAAAACTCCTACTGTGCTACTCCCAACATCCCAGGTGGGGCAGTGAGGAGACAGCAAAGAACTCCCGCACGCATCCTTTTTGACGGGAGAAGCCAGCAAACATTTGTGACGGAATAACTCTCACGTTAACTGCAGCTCGAGGTTGCTGGTGAAAAAGATAATACTGTCCACCGCTTCGGAGGAGCACGAAACGTCACCAAGAAAAATGGTGACAAGTACCAGTGGCTGATTGGCCAGACTCGTTGTCCCTTCAAAGGTAATTTCTTTTAATGTGTAATACTGAATTTTGTCCCGAGCAGACGTACAATCAACCCGTAGCTAGGCCCATTTCGAAGGACTAAATTCTAGAGCATACATGACCTCTACTTTAGCACCGAAAATTACATGACTCGGGCTACAGACAACTTACATGCGGGTTGATGGCGACCACGTCCGCCATGCCCTTTACGCCTTTCGCCAGCTTCCGGTTCAGCACCAACCGTCTGCGCTCGTCCTGGGGGTCCACCCAGCACCGCGGCAGCACCTTGAAGACGAACACTGTGGTGGCAAGTGTCCTCAGATGCTCCACGAGGTCCTGCAAATGAGCGAACAAGCTATTGTGTCCTAGCTCTTGAGTACTGTCAGTTTGGCCACCCCTGACCTAGAGAAGAGGTGCGCAAACGTTTCAAGCCCACGACCCCTGAAAGATATTAATATCACCCGGAACGACCCCCCCCCCCCCTATGGGCCGATTCTGAGTGCAGTTCTGTCTTGTAGGCACTGTTTATTAAAAATAATAAAAACTATTTGCACTTAAGTATGCTTTCCCCGCACGGAAAAGTATGCGAGATCACCAGTGCGACAGGTGGTGCGCCTGCACTATCTTTGCGATTTCATAAAATCCTAGTTAGAGGTCTGGTCCCACATGGTGACGTGATCATTTCTTTATTTTGATTGTTGCCAGGGCTGAAAACACCGGTTGGCACTGTACGTCGGCGTGAAGGGCAGTAGAACTTGCAAATCTGTTCAAACAACAGGTGCTAGCCACAAGCACTGCACCTTCAGCAAAAATGCTTCCAGTCAGTTGACAGCTACCCACAATTCTCTTTATGTCAACCCTTGATTTGAATTTACTGCCCGCTTCCCATACAAGGTGCAGGCGAAAATAATTCCCTTTAGATCAGTAAGAATCTTGTGGACACCTTTTTTTATTGTCTTCTACTTCGAACACCGTCAGAGCCGATGGACGTGTTTTGCCTTTCCCGATAAGCGTGCCGTGCAGTGAATTAAACAAGGCTTGCTTGTTGAAGTTGGAAATAGGACATTATTTATAATATCCGTACCATTTACGAATATTATTGATTATATTAATCCTATTTCTCAACATAACAGAGGTATATTTCAATTGTCGTTTCAGTATTTCTTTAAAGGCTCCAATCCCTTTGTTAATCGCACTACAACCAGAAATATGTAGCGAGCATAGTTTAAGTTCGTGGGAGGATGCTGTTCTGGGTAAGCGAGGTAACATAGCGTAGGTGGCAGCTATGGTTGAGCATCATATAGAGACGGTTGAAAATTAAGATTTCAGTGAGAAATACCAGATGGTCTTACCGTAGAAAGGTGCATAGCCTTTCTCCTGAAGAGATGGTGTTATCTGCGTTGGAGGCCTGCTTGCTCAACAATGGAGAAACGAGGGCCAGGAGACTGTCAAATCTAGAAATACAAAAAAGTGTTGCATTAACTGCTCTAGAGACTATACTAGTCCACCCATCAGCTACATGCAATATGGGAATTGAAAACTCGCAGACACACGTCAACTGTTGACATACAAAGCCCACTGTGGAAGAGCTTTACCTGAAGTCGGCAAGCTTGCTAGAACCACCACCTCAGCTGAGACGTTGGTTCTTGCAAGACGGCAGAGTCTGAGGATATGTGCACCTACTCAAATAAATGCAATTCATAATTGTTATGTAGCAGTAGTTACTTGGTAGTGTGGACTCTTTCAGGCAGCTGTGTGCGGGTGCCTGTTCATGTGCAGTAAGAGAGCCTTCGAAGAAAGTAAACAAATTTAAACCAACAAAACAAGAATGCCGCTCATACCTTCAGCGTCCGTTCGAAATCTGAGGGACGCTTCTTGCAGCTTCTCCTCCTAATGTTTTCTTTCCCAAATTTACACGTGATGTCACAGAGCGGGAACGATACTTAATACCCCGTATGGCTCGTCAGGAACGCTGCCCATAACTTGAGAGCTACAGGTCTCGGTGATACAGTAAAAAAGTGAGTAGGAGTAGAAAGGTTCAAACCTGACGTGCTGCGACCAGGCACGTAGCCTTCTATTTTGCAGGGGCCTCCTCTCCCTTTCCCTCTCATATTTTGCCATAAGCGCCCCCCCCCCCCCCCCGAAAACAAAACCCTGGCTACATGACTGGCTGCAACCATTGTGCGAGTGAGCTACATCCGGCACTTAAAAGGTTAAAACGGTCAACGACACCGGTACGCGCTGTAGATGAGAGTTTTTAGGCAGTACTGTACGACCGCTAGCCTAGGGTCTTTAACACCCGTCACGCAGTAGTGAAACACTAACGTCTGCTGGTACGATGCTCATCCAGATCGAAACGGGCAGGGGTGGGGATTGAACCCAAGATCCCTGGGTTCTGCAGCGCTTTCTTTCGTGCAGAATTCACTCAAAAGCAGCTTGTAAGCACACATCCTAGCTAGCACAAAGGACAAGGAAGCACAACGGGCTTCCGTCATACAGGCACTCAAAGGAGCACAACACCGTGACCTGATTTAGTGAGCAGAAAGAGTGTGCCGTATGAGCTGCCACATGTGCATGCCATTGCTATTGTTTTTGTAGCACAGACGCAGTAAAATCTGACAAGCGTCTGACTGTTACGAAAGCTGCTCTCGTGATCCTGCCGCATTAAAAATGATATAAACGTGGTTTCGCGTGGAACGCCACTTGATATATAACATGAAAATAATCCAAAATAAAAAGGAGCACACCCTACCTGGCTCGTGATATTCGGAAGCACTCAAAGAAGTCCCGGCCGTCGGGGTCTTCGTACGCCTGTCTCACGATGGTGGCGTACTCGCCCAGCGTTTACCGAGACTTCAGGAGCTCGCGGACGGCCTTTCGCTTATTCTTTTTCTTCACGCTCCGCAGATACTGCTCACACGCAGCCGCGAAAGTAGTCAGCCGACGCCAGTTGATAGTTCTTGCATTTGCGACGTACCTCACTTAACAATGGTGCATAAGTGAGGCAATACGAGCTTCGTAGCCGGGATCCTGCCGAGACGACGCCATCGCGAAACAAAGCGATGAAAATGAGGCGCCCGCGCCAGTGCCGCTCTAAACGTAGCCCGGAGGCCCGGACGCCCGGAGCGCGCCCGCGCAAGCGGCGACGACCCCGCTTGACGACAGCCGTTGATTGGTTGCCTGGGGAGCCGCCGTGACGTCAGCTCCCGTAGACGGGGCCCGTGCCGCGCGCCGCTCAAACCAAACCGTGACGTCAGCTCCCGTAAACGGATGCCGGAAGTGATTACGTCAGTACGGGTTCTGGCTCCGGATTCCGGATTCCGGGTCTGTTTGAACCGCGCTTAAGTCAAAATTGCGGTGGCTTAGCTTGGCTATCCCAGGATATACGTAGCGTGAGCTTATGTGCACAAAATGAGAGGCGCAATCAAGCGGCTCCGGTGCAGCGTCAAACTTGGCTACTGCGCAACGGAGGCGCACAGCTGGGTACGCGACGGCGCCAGTGCGTCTGCCTCGGCTATAACGTCGCTCCTCTGGAATGCGCAAAACGGCGAGACGCGCGCGGTGTCGGCGGAGCCCGCGGTGGCGGCGGCTCGGGCGCGCCAGCTGTGCACCGTGTGACGTCACTGCTCCTTGCGCGTGCGCAGCACGGCTCTTTGACAGCCACGCGAAACTGCTCAACCTCGGCCAGTGTAGCTCACGCTACAATACCACCTAAGTGATAATGCCTGCGCATGACGTCATCGTTAGTGGATCCCCAACCCTCCCCAGGCGGTAAGCACGCTGAAGCTCTACGAGAGACGCCGCAAAGCGGCAGACGCGTGGTCTTGGCGTCCGTCTTGGCGTCGCCGCCTGCTAGCGTCTTACTGCTGGTGAGACGCTGCGAGACGCGCTAACGGCAATAGTGACGCACACTAGGCGGCTCTGCCTGGATTCACTGCCTAGGTGGCGCAAGTCGCAACCCGATTTAAAGGGTTCAGCCGCATCCACTGATCTCAATGACAACTGCTGGATCGCGTTTGACCAGCTCCGGCTATGCACCGGAATGCGGCCACGGTCCGCCATTTTTAGGTAGAGTTATATCATCTCTAGCCAGCATAGTAATATGGCGGACAGCGCAATGGCGGCAGGCTGCCATAAATTAGCCGTAGATCTAGTACCGTGGGTGTACCGTGGGTGATATTTCGTGCTTGATTGAAGTTGTTCGACGAAGCAGATTCTTGAAACCCGGCGTGAACGGTAGCCTCGTCTTTGAGGACCCGGCGAAAGTTCTACGAAAGCGCAGCACCGGGGGAAAGCAGCGCAGCTCGCACCGAAAGCAGACTACGTACCGGCGTCTGCTTTCGATGCTTCTTTCGATGCGACTTTCGATGCGTGCTGTGCTGCTTTTCCCCGGTGCTGCGCGATTTCGTGAAACTTTCACCGGGTCCTCAAAGACCGGGCTACCGTTCACGCCGGGTTTTAAAAACATGTTTCGTCAAACAATTTCAATCAATCACAGAATATCACCCACGCTATTTTGATGGCTGCCAGCCACCACAACTGCCAAAACGCCGTCTGCCATGGATGGATGATGGTGGCTGCCAAGTGGCTTCAGCAGCTGTATCTTGGCTAGAGGTGATATAACTCTACCTAAAGATGGCCGCCAGTGACCGCATTCGCGGAGCGGGCAAACGCGATCCAGCAATTGTCATTGAGATCAGTGGCCGCATCCATCCATCCATCCATTCATCCATCCAGTGATCATGTTCGTGTGGGGGAAAGCATAGAGTTATTACAATGAACGCTAGTGGCTTAGCCGGCGCTAGTGTCTACGAGACTTCCGGTTGCAAAATGAAGCAGAAAGCAACCAGTGTACATGGTTGAAAAAACCCCGAGACTGCGGGTAAACGACACAACACTAAAAACACTAAACGACACAACACTAACCAGTGTACTTTTTTAGACTTCCTGTGCATTTCTATGGGAAAACGTACGTGACATTTTTCTCTTCGTCAGGGAATTATAGGAATCAGCATAGTTTCTTTACTCGTAACGGGTAGTATGTAGATTTATTCAATTATAAAAGTGTAACTTATTTAGTTGATGTTTTTTTTTATTACTGAGCTATGTCTAAGTTAGCAAAAATGAAGGCCAAGGTCTATCTATGTTGTACAGCATGTTATGTCAATACCAGCTATCAACTCAAGCAAAAAGAACAATTAAAAAGTACGTAGGGTTTATTCAAGCTGTAATAGCATTCAGATGACGGAAACGAAGTTTGTTACTAAGGCACAGATTCTTATTAATACAGTACGTGTTCTTCGTTCTTATCATCTGTTTTGATTATTTGAAATGGCATTTACTAGCATCCTTTTGTTGTTTCGACAAGCTGATTCACTTTGTGTGCTTCATAGTATTGACAATATATGTAAATACCGGTCCTATAATAGCACTCTTCAACGTACAACACGTATTATACATGTGCGTTGGGCTATTTTAGCGCAATACAGTGTTCGACGCCATGAATTCTAAAGAAAGGCGGTCTAACTCACACATATTTTTGTACATTCGAATGTAAAACGTTCTAAACTTTTGATTCTGTCACAACACTAAGCAATATTTGCTCTTATGATCGAGCGCGAAGAGAAAGACGCGTTTGCGTTTTCCCATAGGAAAACATTACCGGAATTGAAATTTAGTCAGATTTTTGTCTGCTTCAAACTGCAACAACACACTAGCGCCACCTGAACCTCTAGCGTTTATTGTAATAACTCTATGTCGGAAAGGCCTTGTCTTCTAAATGGCATCGCTAGAGTCTCCCGTGGGACCGGAGGCCATTTCCTTTCATTGTTTGCACCGTCATCTTCCTATGTGCCCCTCATTCAATAAAATTGGCGCAAGAAAGGAGAGTCGCCAGTTTTCCGAGACGCGTTCTGAAAGTGGACGAGGCAAGTCGGGGGACGAAACCAATTATATTTTAATTTAACGGCCTAATCCTCAGCCGCGGGCTCCGGAGGATATTTGTCCACAGGCTGCTCGGGGAAAGTTGTTCTGCGTTCGCCCTCGCGTAACAAATGACTGCCAGTAATGCGCTAAAGAAATTCTGGAAAAGAGAAGTGAATTGTTTTAATGGAACGATGTAGGTAGTAATTGAGGATTAATGTGATCAAAATAACTACCTCTCTGGCTTCCACATTTGTTGCGTTTATAATTGATTCTTATCGCTTTTATGGAAGTTGTCCCAGAAAACAGAGCGGCTAAAGTCACTAGTAGTGCTTTCTTGTATTAAATTTGGCACATAAAGCTCCCCCCCCCCCTTTCCCCGCAATGACTTATCAGTCGTAGCGCGGTAGCATCAACGTGTCGCTTGTAAGCTGCTGCTGTTGCTGGTTAAATATTTTCTTTTTTTTTTAATATTAGGAAAGATGAATTTTTACTATTTCATTTTTGCGGAATGGCGACGAATAACAACATTTAGTTACCGGATACTTCATGTTGGCTTGTTGCAAACTCGCAGAAGTGAAAAACCCCAAAAACAAAAGAAACGGATACTGCGTTCGGCAGTTCTTATCATATTTTTTTTACATAGTTATATGGTTTTATGTTTCAAAAGAGCACATCTGGAAAAAGAGTAACGCCAAATGTGTGCAGTCTTCTGTTAAGCCAAGTTGTCTCGCAAGGCAACCTACTTTTTTCGTAACATTTAGATATTTCCTACTAGTATAGTAGTAACATTACTCCCATTAGTGTGTAATTGGATTAATTCGGGAAGATTCTGCACACGCATGCTCTTTACAAAAGCTGGGTTTCAGTTCCTAACAACAGTCAGCCTTACAAAATATGCTTCTACCGAACTCAAAAACTCCGGCATATGCGACCTCCGTCAGTTCCTTTCCGGGAATGACCCTATGAAAGCAAATATCGCTTACTTATGCGCTAATGGCCTGATGTCAACTTCAAAGAACTCCTCTTGCGAAGCTATACATATCGCCAGACGGTGTTGCCAGTGCGGGAGATATTCTTGGAATTTATTTTTCGGAATACCTCGAAGTAACGTTGTTGTGTGGCGCTGGATGTCAGGAATGTAAAAAGATATTAGTCCTTTCAGGGCACTTTTTTCTTTGCTTTGAGAAAAGCTTAAATTTGCCGAGCGCTAAGTCAGGTGAATAGAGAGGATATTTTATTAACGTAAAATGTACTTTAGCTAGTTGCTACGGATTTCGTGAAGCCGCATTTCGTGAATCCGTGACCTGTGACGTCACTCGACTTCAACTTCCCCGCTAAATTTAGCGGGAAAATTGACGTCACGTTAACTCAACACCAATTTAGTTCTCCCGCTAAATGTAGCGGGAAAAATGATGTCACATTACTTCATACCACGTGACCTTGCACAAATTCATTTTCCACCAAAATATGACTGTCACGTGACATGCTCTCACGTGATCTTAGCTCAAATTTAGTTTCCCCTCTAGATTAAGCGGGAAAATTCACGTCACGTGACCTACGCATAAATTCAGTTTACCCGCTCATTTTAGCGGGAAAATTGACACGTGACCGACGGGGAAAGTCAATGGGGTGGAGAGGAGTTGAGACACCTTGAGGCACAGCTCGAGAAGAAAGCCTGGAGGTTACTAGAGCTGAACCAAGAATATTTCACCTAGCAAAACACTTGCAAGGCAATTCGCGATACAATTTGCTTTGTACTGTATTTATTACCCTGGAGCTCACAAACTCTTGACACATCAAGCGCAGGGGCCTAAGCATGATAGAAAAATTACTTCTCAGGTCAGAGTTCGGGTCTTTTCCATTCAACAGATTCCCGTAATCATGGCAACAATTTAAAGTAATAACGTTAGTGAACCGCTTGTTTTTCTGGAGAAAAAGAAAATCTAGCGAATTATTCCATTTGGATCCTCGAAACACAAAAGCTTGGTGTTAGAGCTGCGACGATACATGAGTCCTTTTTTCTACTGAGGTCAACGTTATGCTTTTCACCTTATCCTCTTGCGTTTCGTTTCAAGGTCATATAGTAAACACTTTGTTTATATTCTCGGTAATTGTTCTGTCAAACATTTCAACATTTTTAGATTATCAGATGAAACGTGAAGCCAAAACCTTTCTGGTCATCTGTCAAAATCTGAGGCATCATCTTTGTACAAAAAATTCTAATTTCCAAACCCTCAGTAAAAGCCGTTGCCCTGTCTTTCTTTTATAATAAATACTTCCACTATTATGGTGAATTCCGCTGGTAGATGTGGATTGGTTTTCAAAATCTGCGAGGGAAGAGAAAAATCATCAGCCATTCCACTCTGTGAAGGTGGATGACCAGAGAAGCTGTTTAGCACACGACACAGACGTGACACAGAATTTTGAACAAACGTACGAACACATCTATTGTCTTGATCGGTGGTCATCGTGACGGAAGGCACCTGCCGGCGTCTCCAGCAGTAACGTTTCTAAAGCAGAAGCCTAAAATGAATGGCATCTTGCACGCGCGTTCATCAACGCTTTATTTTGATTGTTTACTTCGAATATTTTATACAAGGAAGGCGTGCGCGTCCTACGCGTGCAGCGGTGCGAGCGTAGAGTTTTTGTTGAAGCACATGAGAAATCCAAGGAACCGTAGCAATAAACAGCTTCGCTGTTAAACCGCTCCGTGGCAGCCGCTCCAAATGGTCGAGCGGAAGATCGAGTCGCATTTTCGGAGCGGCCCGCGGAGACGGCCGTTGAGAATGGTCTCTGCTTGAACCTACCTTGGCTCGAATTTGACGATCTGAATTATATCTACGGCAACCAGTCAATTTTGTTGCAGTCCACCAGCACAAGAAATACCCGACACAGGTCGCGCGCCGAACCAAGGAGGCCACGCCATCCTGGGGGGCTATAGACAGCAAACAACGAGTGAAATTGCCGAGGTGTATACCACCTATATCTACGTGGAAATGAAGTGTGATTAAGTACGCCGTCGATCACTCTGTTTGATAAAGAACTGGCGTTCCTGGGAACACGTGTATGTCAGTCATAGAGCATTACGAGGTGATAAGAATTATGTCCTATATCTTCACGGCGATTCTTTATGTGTTGCTTTCCAATAAAGTTCAGTTGAGAGCCAGCGCTTTGTCTCCTTACGTCTACTCTTGTCGTTCGTCTTATTCGTGTTGTTTTTAATTCTTTGATATGCAAAACCAACTCGCCGAAGTCTTCACCCTACTGGAATAGATCCGCGTTCGCCACCCATGAACGTCGGGGCACGCAGTGACCGCCAGCGGCGGAGCTCAGATCGCTGGCAAGGCATTAATAAACACAGATGTAGCAAACTATCACTTGCACTTGCTTTATTGCACTAGGAGATACCGGTAGCATCCAAAGTACACAGGTAAACAATCAGTTGCGGCAAAACGAACACGCCTAAACTTACGTCTGTTTCCTTCGGATTTTCAATCGTGCTCTTTTTCGTTCTTCCTCTCGGGATCGCAGATGTCAGCGCTTTTAATTTGCCGCGTCCCACTCCCGCCTCTGCACTCCCTGAGCCATGCGAGGTAACCTCGTAGGAGACGCAATGCACGCACCGCACGCACTGCCCTTAAGGCACGGCCACATTGGCGTCGCGGAGGCCAGCGGCGTGACGGTCGTCGCTGCCGGTTGCCGACCGAAACCAGTTTTCGCTTCACCGGCGCGACGTTCTGCGCCGCACAGCCAACCGCTCCATGCGCGGTTCAGAGATCGGCGCCGCTCGCCGCAGAAGAGAGGAGCCAATGGGAGGTGGCGTAGATAGTGACGTTGCGATGCCATGGCAACGCTCAAGCCGGTCCCCCGCGCCTCTTTCACGCTCCGAAGGACGTGTTTCGTGTCGTCTGCTATCCCTACTTCGCCCCCGATGCCTTCCCCAACGGAGCGGTTCCTTGAAACTGTGCGTCTGGTTCCCTTTTTATATGACAAAACGCAGCCAGACTACCAAGATAATGACGCTAAGAACAACCGCTGGGAAATTATAGGAGAGGAATTCGGAATTACAAGTGAGTTTCTTCGTGGCACTTGTTGCTTGTCGTCTGTGTTGTGACGGATGTCGTGTTGATTTGGTGACACTTTCGAAAGTAGCCTTCATCTCTGGCGCGCCGCCGGGGCAGCAAAGCACGGACCCTTCCTTCGGTGTTTTGGTAGAAACAACTCGGCCGGACCCAAAACCTGTACCTCCTTCCCTTCAGAGCGCGGCGACGACGCAAGATCAACGAGCAGGCTAGGATAATCACTTTCACGCTGATCACCAGGTCATCATGGACACCTACTATGTAGGCAGCGAGTGCGGTTTCGATGCTGATATATGCGAAAGATGAGAGCCGAAACGGAAGAATCTACCGAAGAGCAGACGACGAAAGAGCGGGAAATCCGGCGGGAGGCACGCGCGCGATCGCGAGAGCCAGTGCTGTCACGTGACGCCCGCAAAACGGAGGCCAATGTGGACTCCTCGCGTTGGGACGCCGGACGGCGGTGCCGCCCAGCGGTGCCGACCGGCGGCGCCGTTCGCGCTAGTGTGGTCAGGCCTTTAGCCGCCCGCGTAAGCAACCGACCGACCGGACCTGATCGGACATGCTCGGCCCACGACGCGCATGCGCAGTAGCGAGCTGCTGTCGACTTCCGGGGAGATCTTCCGAAGCTGACGGAGCGGTTGCGGCGCGATCGGAAGCGCTCCACGGAACTTGCGCTGCCAGAAAGCTGCGAGCGGAAGATGACCAACTTGAGCTGGATCTGCCAGGGGAAGATGCGCGCTTTGAAAGGGGCGCTTTTGGAGCGCTCCAAATCTGCGAGCGGAATTCACCATTCGTCGCACAAATAATCTCCTGTCTGAGAGCACCAGGATTTACATTTTGTCCACATTTGCATTTGTTCTTAAAAGAGCTGGGCGGTTTCACGACACAAATATATCGCGATAGTTTTTTAAAGAAACTTTCGAGTATCTGTGTCTCTGTATAGAGATACATTTGAAAAATGTATTTGTATCTCAGTAGTGAAATACATTTCCAATGTATCGCTTGTATAGCGATACTTTGCCAGACTTAGGTATCTCGTTACACTTGTTGCCGTTTTTACGATAAACGTAAAAGAAAAACATATCTGTTTGATGCAAGTTTCTTCGGAATTTATAACATGAAGCCGCCCTATACCATAGTCCATCACAATCACCAACAAAAAGAAAAACCTGTGGTTTAGAGAAGGTTACTTGCAAGAATAACAAAATAAGCTTCTCTCACAAAGCCCTCCACTCTTTTCAATTTAGCATAGCGAGCGCTGTAAAGGAGTTGAGTAGAGAAAAAATATACGGCTCTGTTGTCGAATCTCCTCACACTATGGATGACTCAGGAGCATATCAGACGACAGTTTGAGATGCGCCCTCACGGCAAAAAAGGGTTCAGTTCGTGCAAACGCCTTTTGTCAAGCATGGCAATCAGTCTTTACCGTTCGGCAACTATGTCGTTCACCAGGCGTGACATGCTTCTTTTATTTTTTTTTTTTCAGCGGTTTTAGTTTGAGGTAAGGGGAATGACATAAAATGACACAAAAAGAGGAGCACAAGCATACATCTCCATTCGCATTAGCCTCGAACTATGCCCTCCCCACGTAACACCATTCGGGAACAAATTTGTTCCTATAAGTATACGTATCTGTATTACGGAATACTCTTTCCTCGTTTTTTTAGAAGTATTTTAGGGATATCCAGTTGCTTAAAAGACAAATATATCTTAGTATCTGTATTTTGGGTCTCGCAATACATGTATCTCAATATTTGTATTTCCGATTACTTTTTGGAGTATCTCTGCCCAGCCCTGGTTCTTATGTTATTGGCTTCCTACTTTTTACATTGCCGGGCGCACCTGCTCCGATTTACTAAAGCATCTTTATCACTGAAAAACACCCAATGTTTTTATAGAATGTTTTCCATAAGCTATTTTTATTAAGGCTAACGCTTCACTGCTGATTTGATCTATCTTCACGAAAAACTTTACGTTTATCCGCCGTTCCAGATTTCGTTCCCTGATTTTCCGCCCAAAGTATGAAATACGAACATGAACAATCTGCGAATCCTGGGTTCAATCCCCACCCCTGCCCGTTTCGGTCTGGATAAGCATCGTACCGGTGTACAGCAGTGTATCACTACTGCGTGGTCCATGTTAAAGACCCCAGGCTAGCACTCGTACTGCACTGGCTATCTACTGTGAAAACCAGTGCCGCCGCACCTAAAAAAAAAAAAAAAAGACTGTCCTTACACTGTATAATCACGAACGTCAAATTTGTTTTCGTTGTACTGTTCTTTGCTCGGCACCGATTCACTTATGCCATCTTCGTCTCAAAGAAGAACGCGTTAAAACATGTCCTCAACCTGCTCAGGTACAAATGTTTGTTCGATATCGCAGAAATATTTCAATCCCTGCCACTCCAGAATTTAAATGGTTACGCCTTGTATTCTGCACACGATGCACCCGGCACACCCATCGCTTGTCTTTTCTTATTGAGCTTAGCCAATGAGAAGAATGGTCAGTGCTTTAAACCCAACACTGACACCATTGGAACCTTTATCACCAGAACTACCAGACCTTTAGACCATGGTAACGTTCGCACTTCTGACTAGTTGATGTAATTAAATGAACACAAATGGTGGGTGTTCTGCGATTGTTATAGCTCGGTATTAACTGGAGGAATTTCGAAGCCTTACTGTCATGATGACATCTTATGCCCCGAGTCGTGTTCCTTACGGGTTCCAAGCGTAAGCCGGCAATACAAAGCTTGAGAGGGCGACGTCTTTTCGCGGAATCCCCGCATTTTCAAAAACGAGTGTCATATTTTCAGCGGGTAGATTCGCCGCGTCACTACGTGCGTAATCCTCTCAGAGTGATGAGGAAACCTCTCTTTGTTCAATCTCCGCAAGGGACGCAAACAGGCCCTCACCACGTTCCCAAGGCTTCATCTTCAGGGCAGGCTTGTCCCGAACTGAAAATAGAAACCCCAGAATGTCCACCTGCTGCACCTCTTTACTTTTCATTTCAGTCTCCTTACTTCTTATCCGACCTGTTCAAATCCAAGCGGTGTCGCTAAACACGTCACTAAAGTGTCGACGTCCTTGTAGAGCATCTCGGGAATCAATCATAGCAATACTGAGAACTGCCTAAAGCTTTTTCCTTGTCACTTGTAGGCTCCTGCAGAGCTCGGGTCGGAGTTGTGTGGAAGAAATTAAATGTCTGGCTTCCGTCTCCCACAGTGAAAGCAGAGAACATATATGTATGAAGGAAAGAGAAAGAGAGAGAGGGAGAGAGAGAGAGCGAGATATTTATACTGGGTATTTCTGCGAAGGCTGACAAAAATTCCTAAAATTAGTGTATTCCATGTGAAAATATATTTTTTGGGGGGCTGCATTACTCGTGATGGCGGGCTTCAGAAAATTCGCGATACTTACTAATTAGTTCGCTAATTATTTGACAAGAATAATTAAGATTTTTAATAATTAGAAATAGACATATGGTTCCAATTAGAGACTTGCTGAGCGTCGTCGAAAGCCACTAAATCAGTAATTTACAGAGAGACTTTGAGCACGGGGAAGCGTAGCAGTGTGCTAAAGTTACCACCCGTGGAGCAAGTAAAATGCTGGGGCTCTGATAAAAGACGGAAAAATCGCGCGGGCGCCTTATCGCAACCGCTGGTCTTGTATCTGCTCCACAAGTGGCAAATTTAGCGCACTACAAAGGTTCTTACGCGCTCAAAGCCTTTCTGAAAATGACTAAATGAATGGCTTTTGATGACGTTCAGAAAGTTTCTAATTGGAACCATTTGTCTGTTTTTCCTAAATAGCAAAGTGTATTAGTAATTTTTTAAATAATTAGCGAACTAATTATTAAGTATCACGCATTTTCTGACTTCCGCCACCACGAGTAATGTGGTCCCAAGAAAATTACATTTCTACCTCGAATACACTAATATTATAAATGTTTGACAGTCTTCGAAACACCCAGTACACAGCAGGTATACAGGGGCGGATTTAGAGGGGGGGTCCGGACCCCCTTCTTGATTTCTGCATGTGTAAAATTTAGGGCGTGAAACGAGGGAGAGGGGGAGGGCGTTCCTAAACAAATGGTACGCTGACCAACACCTGAGCCCCCCCCCCCCCCCCCCCCCCCTCAGGAAATTTCTGCATCCGCCCCTGTGTATATATATATATCAATGTATTCTTTACCCAAGACCATACGGTGGGCCAATCGCTGCGGGTCATGAAGTTCGTAGACAGAATTTTATCCGTTTGCATCGAAATCTTAATCTGCGCACGGACGTTCTGCTTGCTCGTTGTCCGCCGGACAGATCGCGTTTTTAGTAAGACGGTTTTTAAAGTATGGAGTGCTTGATGCGAAATCCACTGTTCCCAGAAATGGTTTCGCCTGTCCTGCCGTGCATGCACCATGGCACGGCAGGTCAGCACAGCGGGTTCGGTTACGACAGCAGCACAAGTAAAACAAAGCATACAAGCACTTACTCCGAATTAAAGCAATATATATATATTCATGCTCCATCAGAAATCGCACTAATTATGCCGACGACCTGATATGCTCTGCCACTGCACCTGCTGGACGACTTTCCACGAAATCCAGCTAATATGCATGCACAGCCTCCCACTATAATTACGACATGCTGATACTCTCCGTAGTGCAGGGTGACATGTTCATTAAAAACATTTATAGTTCTTAACTCGTTGAAACAACTCTTTAAATCTTCAAATATCTTCTAAACACATTAAAAATGGCCGTTATGTAATGCATCTAAAACATTACAGGTGTTTAAAAATAAAAGTATCTGCCATTTTGTTTTTACATTGTCATGTTTCCGAAGGTTTCCAGCTGAACGTAGAGGGAAAAAACAAGGAGTGGAGAAAAAGAGACACACACTGCTGGACTATCAACCATTTACTGAAATTCTTCTTTTTTTTTTCATCTACCTTCATGAATTATACTATTTACTGGAATTCTTTTTTTTCTTTTTCATCTACCCTCATGAATTCTATTATTGAGTTCCCAGGGGTAACTTCTTCTTCTTCGGTATGATATTTGGTGGCTAGCGTTCACATGTTCCTGACTTGATTTCTCACTTGGGGCGCTCCCAGAAGATAGAGTTTTTCTTTCGGAAATAGCGTAATGGAGGCGGCACTCCATTCCGAAAGAAAAACTCTATGTTCTGGGAGCAGTGCGAGTTCATGGCGAAAAGAATTGCGATTACGTATCTGTTTTAAATAAATGTGTTACAATTGGTTACTTTATTGCACCTGTCCACCGAGAATTCGAAGATATCGTAAAAGCTTTCTTTTTTTTCAATTACACTGCTATGTACAGTTGTCGTCAAACTTATACAGAACACTTGTGGAATATTGAATGCAGAAAAAGGATAAAATATGAGAGAACTGCGCATGTTTATGTGAACTGAAGGTATGCTACCGACATAGTGGGACACAAAGAGAAATAGCTTAGGGCTAGCGCCAGTTCTGCACGCACACATAGAAAACAATAAAATAGAACAAGCCAAGATTAGGCTTTACATGTGTTCCAGATAAGTTTACTGAGCACTGTACATATAATCTTGCCAGTAGACATCTTACATGGTGTTTGGGAATTTATTAAATTGCATAAATACATTACATTTACAGCGCGAACTTGAGTTAAATGCAAAAGAAAGTATACTGAGTACAAAAAGATTAAATATTTTTTTATATTTCCAATCTGTCTCTACGTCCATTTGTAACTTCTTATAGTTTTTGTTTATTTTTTAGTAACTGAGAAGGCTTTTTAAGAGTTTCGTTTTAATTTACGGTAGCAGGTTAGGATATTACGGATCACAGCGAAAACAACAAGCGAGCAGATTGTTCAGCGTGGGCCAGAAACGTAAAAAAACGAATTAACAATTTCACGGGCGGGAAAACAGAACTTTACTTCTCGTGAAATTTACATTTGACCAAAAAAGGGTCAAATGTCAAATTTCAAATGTACATATTGGGGCAGATGAAGCTCGCTTCGCCGGCAGAGCGTCGTCGCATGATCGCAGAAGCGGGGACACACAACACACAAGCAAAAGTGCCAGGGTCGAAGCCCTCATCATTTCTTAGAGAATAAGTGCCATCGGAAGTGCATGACAGCATACCTTTCCGTAATGCACCCGGAGCATCTATATTTAATGTGATTTTAACGACTTCAACCAAAGACACCGTTCGCTTGCCTCATTGGCTAAACTGGTTCAAAATAAATAAAGGTAATACCGTTCTGAGTGCATTGCGGTGTTTTATACAAGGCCCTTCCAAGAGTATTTAGAACACCTGACATCTCATATCACTTCACATTCAGCTAATTACGCTGGACTTCGGGAAATTGTGCACATAGTATTCGCTTAAGTCAAACAAGCAAACATTGTACAAGTGTAAGGTGAACATCCCCTGGAAGGTATTATGCAAACCATAAACGCAGATTACAACGAGGTTCGAGTCGCCCTGTAGTTTTAAATATTGCAAGCAAACTTTAGCGCCGTTCCTTTGTTGAGAGGAAATTTATTAACCAGATATTGCGCTCCCCGCTCGGATCGTCGACATGTGGTCTTGCAGAAACTATTTATCACGGCTTTAGATACCTTTTTTGTTTCGTTTAGAGCCACAAAAATATATGTTTTTTTGGCATAGAAGTTACGGACACTCCTTCAAAATTATTATTCAAGTGTATCTGCGCTCAAACCGTGGCAGAATTACCTTGAGCGCATGTTTAGTTTAATTATATTTTCTGAAACATTTCCACGGCAGCATTGCGAATAATACAGGCATTTATGACGAAGCTATATAAACAAACATTTCGGGAATGTCAGAAGACCCCCATCGAAAAAAGGACACATATAAAAGTTATGAATATGAGGCTGAAGTTGAGCTAGTTGGTACATATTGCAAAAGTAAACAGTGAGCTTGAACGATAGGGACAAAACATAGACTGGGAGAAACAGCGGTGTGAATGTCTCAGTTTCTCCCTGTCTGGGTCTTGTCCCTATCGTTCTAGCTGACCGTTTACTTTTGAATTATTAATGTTTTTGTCGTGAAACGCACGTTTATATTAATTTAGGCTGATATTCGCATGCACCAAATAGCATCGTCATCATTGCGTGCGTAAAGCGTGTTCCACAAGGAGAAACGTAAGAAATCACTCACAAAATTGAGTTGTGACTAGCTACGTCTAGGGTGCGCAATAGGGTGCTAATGTCCTAAAGTCACGACTAACTCATTCCTCATTCTCTTCAAGATGTGGAAAGTGCCCCGCACGAGACAGTAATGTTCTACCTTAAAAGGACACTGACAGGGTATTTATGCTCGCCGAGGTTTTTAGTTCTACGTGACATATGAGAGCCCAACTACCCAGAGCAGAATTTGCGGCTCGAAATTCGGTTTCTTTCCGCCCGAAAACCGCCGATCGAGAACTGGCCGGTTTGAGTCGCGCTCACTCTCTTTTCTGTGGTCACGGGCCGTCTTCTAAGGTTTCGAAGCGACCACCAAATTTAATCAAAGTCGTAGGTCATTGAGGGCACACAGTCAATATTAAAAATAGAAACAAATATAACACCCATTTTTTGTGGCTTCCAAAAAGCTGCAAATACGTTGATTGAAAAAAAAAAAAACAGGTAGCACAGACAACCGGAAGCATTCTGAGCGTTCACTGAAAATTCTCAACATGGCGTCGTTTCGCGTATCGTGGGACTAGCGGATGGCAGCGGACGACGGGCGTTGGACCGCTACTTCAGAACTGTCGTTCACGGTACCGGCGAATTCTGTCTTCGTTCGAAAGAGAAATTTTGGACCGATCAAAAGAACTGATATTCATCCCGTACGACACGCCCGACCAGCAAGCCGATTGCAAGAAGACGTCGCCGAGCCGTCGTCCCCTCTCGTTGCTGAAGACATCGCTCGCTCAAACGTCAAGCACGAAGTGCGTACTTCGAGTTGAATACGCACGCGTACGGTTTCTTTACAAGGTGCGAATGTGGCATCTGCGTGGTGCTGCCGGACTTCAAGCCGGGAGTGAAATCGGTAGCAAACTTCCGACATACAGTCTACCGGCTCCATTAGTACGCATGAAAGAGTTCCTTCAGTAGCTCAGTGGAAACACGACCGATTTACACGTAGCGGGCACGAATTCGATCCCAGGTGTGGGTGCACCATTTTGTTTTTCTGGTCAAGCATTTTGCGACGTTTGCATTTCTTTTTTTACAATTATCACTGAAAAAAAACAATTGCTGTGGACGATACGTCGCTGAACTAAATGGTATGGGATTTCATTTTTGACACCTGCGAACTCAATGTAGTCAATTTCCACAAAATTCAAGGAGCATATGAATCGGGTAGCGTCCGCTTTCCGAGCTTCGCGTAACTGCTCTAGAGGAATTGCAGCCAGCCATTGATCCCGACTCGTTGATCTTTCGGAAACTCGTGCACTCTGCCGCACAATGCCACTTTCAGATGCAGGACATGTGATGCAACTCTTCACGCAACATATTGGGAGTATTCTTTTCGCAGCCGATCACGAGAATTCACCACACTACGGCACTCGGGCAGTCACTACTAAGTTGCCAACACTTAAATGTACAAAACAACTCATCTTAAAGTACAGAACAGCGAGCGGAACAAACATAACTGCAAAGCAATCGCATGGCGAACGAACGCATTTCAGTCTGCTACGTGTGCAGAGAGAAAAAACAAAAACAAAAAAACGCACGGTCGGGTGTAGCCACGTGACTTCCGCTAGTCACTATCCTCTCCCCTTCTCCGTGCGGTGCGGGAGTTTCACTTTCGGTTTCGAGCAGTTGCGTTTTTTGGCTTTATTAAAAAAATACGTGACTCCGTAGCAAAATATTAATTGGGTAGTATTCCGACACCATAATGAATCACCTGACAAAAAGGAAAAAAAAGTTTGGAGGGTGTCAGTGTCCCTTTAAACATGATTCATATTTACACTCCAACGTATCTGTACAAACTTTGAAAATACTCTTTCTCTTTAGTATGACAACTAAATAAAATCAGCATGCGCTAGCATCTTAAATAACCGCGCCGCTAGGAAAGGCAAACAAAAATTCTTATTTGGTATATTTTGTTTAAAAGGTAAACACCTTGATGAAATTATACGTTGCTGAAGGAATAAACACAGGTACGGACATGAAGACACATCTTCATGTGTCTTCGCGTTCGTCTTTGTGTTTATTCTTTCAATAACATATACTTTGCTTCCCAAACAATCAACTGGCTCGTGTCGAGACCTTGTGAACAACAGCAGAAAGCACACGCTTCGGGGATGTTCCTTCTTAATTGTCAAACATTGTTAATGCCACCCGCATTCCCAGTAAATGTTTTGTTTTTTTTTCCATTTGTATATTTTGGAGAAACTACGAAGAGTAGAATAATCTCAGGACCCTTTTTCTTGGAACGCTTACCATTGACGAGTGTGGTTCATATGATCACTACATTAAGAAAAAATAACAATATACAAAATTGTATTGATTAACCGGATTATATTTGTTTGCATTCGTGTTATAAATCTCAGTTTTAACATATGAAGAGTCGAAGACAGTAAGAGAAGGAAGAATCACCCCAAAATGCAGTGGCTTAAAACATTAGTCGTTAAGGTTGGACTCAGCTGCGCTCTATGTGTTTTAGGTACTGTATTTATGAAGGTTCTTTATTAAAACGCTCTTTTTTGTAGTTTACAGCTTTCCTCATGCAACTGATTTCGGAGGTGTCAATAATTATTTAATGTTACCTTTAATGTTACAAGTGTTTTTTTTTATTCGCGCAAAAACAAGCACGATGAGTAAATCCAATCCGCGTTTCAAACTAGCTTAAAAAACCTAGCCTTTGGCAAGATTCTAAACTATCTAAGAAGAATATCACTGTTTCCCTTAATTGTCAAGTAATAATCCATGCAACAAGGTATTCGGGCGTACGCATACCAATTCTGTACACTGGACCCGAAAATCAAATGAGAGATACGAATGAGAGGGTAAAGATAAATACAGATTGAAATTAGTTTTAACAAAACGCGTTTTAGAGAACAAATCATTCGAGGTTAACAGACCGATGTGACGTCCGTTTTAGCTCACGGGAATGCTTCCTGCGAGCCGGATCGTTCATGTATATGAGGTGATCTCACCGGCCGAGAACCTGCCACATTAAGAACCAACCACCGGCCATTTGTCACGCAAATAGCTTTGGCACCAAACAGAGAAAACAAATCTCAAGTAGGCACGCAGCAAATCATCTCGCACCTCAATCGCTGTGGGAGTATTTCTACACATTCGAAAGTTATTGCATGTATGCTGCATCGTGATGCACACAAAACACCAATCATTCGGCACTCTCTCTTTGTGAAGTCGAAAAGGAACCTCATGGGAACCTGGAGTGGCAGCTCGCGTTTCGATGTGACACTTATCTTCTTTGGAGTAGGCTCTGCGTGAAACTAATGCCCCTGGATAAGAAAGGTAGTGACATCGTCTCCCTCCTCCACTGACGCGCACACCATTTATCTTTATGTTTTGATTTTTTACATCCGTGCGTCGACCGTAGCGCCGCCTGGATCGGCCCAAGATAGCAGACGGCCTTCCCATACTTGAGTCAGAGCGCAGTCAAAGGCTGAAAGACACGCAAATACATACACACAGGTTAAAAGCGCACTGTTACGGTCTACCAGCCTCGAAGGATGTGCTCAAAGAAAGGCGATGAAAGCCGTGACGTTGCACAGTCGGCGTTATTTGATTGGCTGCATGAGCTCATAGCATGCGCTGCACTCCGACAGCGTAGGCATTCCTTCTCCCTCCTCCACTGACGCGCACACCTTTCATCTTTATGTTTTGCTTTTTTACACCCGCGCGTCGACTGTAGCCCGCCTGGATCGGCCCAAGATAGCAGGCGGCAGTTTTCGAAGGATGTCGCTACGTTTCCGTATGAAGGGGCTTTAAGTGAAATGACGGTTGCTACCTTGAGACAGAGCTTTTTTTCCACGTTCTCCATATAGTCATTGAGAGCATAAATAATGCAGGGCGTGACGACTTCCGAGCATCTTATTATCATTTCTCAGTCAACAGGATTGCTGCATCCGACGAGAAGGATTGCAAAGATCCAATGACGAAACAAAAAGCACATTAAGCCACACTCCCTGTCAGTGACCATACCAGCTACGAGTACGGTTCACTTCTAGTTTATTATAAAGTTTTAGGGAACCCTTTCTGCACATCCGATACGGTACGATGGGCCATACGGTACGAACTGAGCGTATGCGAGTCTTCTGTGGTAGCGCATGCGCAGTTTGTATACCGGAGGGCCCATCGTACCGTATCGGATCTGCAAACATGGTTCCCCAAAACTCCCTATTGACGGGCGAAAGAGAAGGGCGAGCGGTACCGCGCTCCGATGGTTACTCCATCTCGGAGACCTCCCATTTTTTTCTTTTGAAACCTCAGTTGAGACTACGTAAAGCTGAAGTTATCGCTGCAAAATAGAGAAATTCTGACTTTAGTTCCCACCCCTGAATGTATCTATCTGGACGAACCTGCTACCGGCGTGCGGACGAATATCACTACTGCGGAAGGCAGGTTAAAGAACCCAAGCTTGGAGTTTGAGCCCACGCTCTTATTTACGACAAGAACCTAGTGTCGCCATATTCTTGAAGACGGACCTCACATTGTCAAAGCATCTAACGTCTAAATTTTTTATTTGTATTTGTTGCCCTAAATTATTTTAATACAATTTTGTCTTTTACAATTGGGACATTGTATTGATCGCCTTTTCCGTTCAAAAAATTGATTAAAAGAGGTCCATGAATAATATTTGGACCACCTCCCAATGCAGCATTCACCGAAAAACAGTCTGATAGCTTACAGCGTATTTAATAAAAGTATAAATGATCCTGAATACTTCACCGACATCGCCGCCAGGTAAAGTGATTTTCGCAGCATCGTATCTTGACGTGCGAATATATATACATTTCAGAAATAAGTATTCGGGATTTGTTTGGTGCAATCTTCGATATAATTATGGCTTTGTAAGTATACAGCACATTCATATCAACGCATTTTGGAGCGAAAACGCCTAGCCCTGTACAAGAATTTACATTGACTAAGGTGAAAGAGGTTTGACTGCGTACCGGTGGTTCTTTTGCACCCACTCTACATTCTAAAGGGTCTCATTATTCGTCACGCGCATTGTTTTTAAGTAAAATAAAACAGGCATAATTTCGGTTTTATGAGATCAGCTATGCCGGATTAAAAACCCTGCCGTGGTCATCCCGCTCGCCACCATGGCGAAGAAAAACTGCAGCGTGATGCTCCAGCCGACCTGCGAGGCGCCGGAGTTTCCGTTGGCTTTTCGTGAGTGGGCAGGCTTGCTTCTGCATCACCTTCCGCTGACTCAGCACCTTGTCAATCTCGTTCTTCATTCTCTGCGTCGTCGTGGTCGCGTCGTCCCGTGCCTCCGAGACCAGCGCCTCTTCGGATTCCTCCTCTTCAATATGGTTCTTGTCGTCTCGGTGTTCGAGGATGTCGCCTTCGTCCGGCAAAGCGACGGTGGTCATTGTCGAGCTGTCGACCTTGGCGTCGTGGTGCGAGTTCTCGAACTTGGGCTTCTCGTGGTCTTCGGGGCAGTTGAGCTCCTTGGCGCTGAGGCGGGCCACCTTGCTGCTGGTACCCGTCGCATCGTCGGCCACCGCGAAGTCGCACTTGATATGCCGCAGCTCTCGGCGGAAGTTGTCGTTCCTGGTGGCGTTGGCCAGATGCGCGATCCAGGAGATCCTGCAGTCGCAGCTGAACTTGTTGCCTGGAAAAACGAGATGGTACAAACGAGGCAATAATCATCCGTCGATTCAACCGCAACCAAGCATGTTACTCGTTTCCAGAAATTATCAGGAAACTGAATTTTCTGGGAGCCTCACAGTAACATCCGACATTTCTCTAAGAGACTTAGCTTAGAAAGTATCTTAAAAAAATATCCGCTTTCACTCTGAGGCTTTCAGGATGACTATTCAAGTTCACGCAACAAGCTTTGGCTACTTTTTTTTTCATTAACTTACTGTTGCGGAGTCTCAAATGTAACGCTTTCCTTCCGTCGCTCCTGATACATAAAAATTATTAATTGAAATTAGGTCTAAGAAAGAAACAAAATTAAATTGCCTGCAAAGTTCGACTTAAACCGCTACTTCTACTTGCATTCTGCCTTCTTAGGTGCAACAAAAAATGTGGTACAGCTGGCGTGTCCATCATTAAGCACAGCAATGTACTGTTAATTTTTTTGAATGCATGTCATTCTTTGATGTTTTAAGGTTAAATATTATAAAGCAAAGACGGCGAGGGATAGGGTGAGAACAAGGCTGGGTCTCCAGATGAAGTAACTAAATATTATTTCGCGTGACTCGGTCAAAAAAAAAATTAATTCGTAAAAAAAAAAAAAGTCCACAAGTCTGGTCTTGATATTGTCATATCCCGATGACGGCTGGCCACAGATATTCAAGAGATCGAATGCTGAACAGCGGTTGTACTACGTTAGGTTAGGTTACAGTGTTACAAGTGCCGAAAGTTTTTTGAGGCCCTTCATGTAGACGTGTTACGTATACAAAGCAAGAGTAACGCCGCCTTTAGCGCCTGGTTCCATTAGAATAAAGCACTTCTCCTCGATACAGCGAACGATATCAGCATAGTGTTGCACAGAAGGTTACTATTCACCGCTGCTTATTTGACATTTCCTAAACTTAACGAGCATGCGTCTTATAGACGTCGTGCGAAGATATGACATAGGAAATCTGTGTCCCAGAAAAATTTACACTCGAGGACGCGCCGTCAAAACACTGTGGTAAAAAACGCTACATGCAAATTGAAGACTGCGACGCCACTTTTTTTTCTGGGTGAAAATGTGACAACTCTCATTGAAAATCAAATTCAATTAGTTAATCATTTCTTTTTATCCCAACTTGCGCGTACTGCGGCTCAAATCATTTTGAATGACGCATTGTTCTTAGACTGACGTAAATAATTTTTCACATATGTAAAGACATACATCCAGGAACAAAATGAAACATAGCACCTACGCATGGCAATGGCGCAGGGCGGACTTACAAAAAAAGGGAGTGCTTAGTAGCGTACAATTAATACGCGCAAATTCCATGGCCGAACCCGTAATGAGAGCCTTATTAGAAGGCGAGTCCTGGGCCCTGGCTTACCTCTCTGCCTTTCACCCATCACTTCAATATTAGAAGGCGCAAACAGTTACTCCAATTCCTTTCTTTTCTTAGCTTATCTGCTTTTTATTTATTTATTTTTTTCTGCCGGAGGCCGCTGTCGTGCACAGCGGTGGTTAAAAAAACAAACAACAAGAAAACAATTTTCCTTGACAATTTCTTTTCATTTGTTACTCTTAAATGGCGTAACGTTAAATAAAGATAATGCCCAACATCGGCAAACTTAAACACAGATTCAAGACTACAACGGAAGTTATCAAAAAGCTATATTTACTAGGAGCTATCGCAAACTGTAGTCCTTTTCGCCCTCGGACGCATGACCGCTGCCATCTTGGAATAACGTGAAGCGGCCGCCATAAGGTGGATTCAAATCTTCGCTCCTCAAGCCCCTCCGCGCCTTGGCAAAGGTGTTGTATTTGCTTGTTTGTTTGTCTTTTTTTGCGTTTCACCGAGATTTTTTGTCTTGCTTTGTGAAGTGTCTGATCTTACTTTTACTACCTAACTGCATGCCATCATTAGAACAGTTTATGAATATTTGGACCGTCGGTGTTCCGGATACGCGTGAGGAAAGGAGTCCGCGTTAGCCTTGGCGCACATTGAGTATGTAGATGATTCTCAGACAGACGGGTGTTCACAAGATAATTATTTATGGCAGCGCAAATTTCTTAAGTGATAGTGGCTGAGTGTTAATGGCCGAATAAGAAGCGCAAGGCATCTTTATGATCACGCATTTATAATCTTAAAGAAGGACGCAAATATAGTCAACGCAAGTAGTCACTATGTATGTTTCTTGAAAGCACAGTGCTCTGCTATCATAACGAATTTAAATCAGTTGCTTTTGATTATAAGGAGGATACTTTTTTCCGATATAAACATTCGCTTGGTCTGTTTGTTTATGAATTCAAAAAAGTTATACATTCTGCTTTGTCTCATGTCTGCAGTCATTCAATTTCATTAAGATACCCAACTTTGGTGCCTCGTCAGGCGACAAGATTGCCTTTTGCGGCAAGGGTCATTTCAAGGAGTGTGCCCGTGCTGTATCAAATCCGATACATGTTTCGTGCCACCTGTCTCAAAAATGGCCCTCTAGATGAAGCCGCTTGGCTGCTCAGCGTTCAGATGCACGGCTTCCTGACACGCTGACATCGAAATCTCTTGCTGGAAAAGCCCAACTTCAGGCAGCGCTGCAAGCTTCCAGGCTGTGTTGCCTCATATTTGAAAAATGCGAGAAATTTGCTGTTGCGCTATGCATGAAAGAACTTCTTGCCGCCATTTAAATCTACAGCAAATGTGTATGTACTTTGTTTACAGACAAAATATAGACCTCATTGGCAGGCAAAACGGTCATTGGTGGATGATTTGTTCATTGTGTCACCCGTGTACTTCGTATTGTTTGCAGCGACTTCAACCTCTCCGTGGGTTTTCACATAAATTTGAACAGCGCTTGAATAAAAAGCTGCCTTCGCCACGTCCACAACCCAAAAGGCAAAAATGCATCGTGTATCAAATATAATGCTTGAAGTATTTATACTTTGTCTCATCCTCCGATGGACTAAGGGCCAAAGCCACAGGCCGCCAGGTCCAATCACGTTCCACGCTACACTATGACATGCCTAGCATTGATTAGGAGTGGACGAATAATGCTCCGAACCCAAAAACGCTGCATCATTTCTATAGCTTCGTCACTGCAAACAGCTTCTTTTTTGCAGGGTAAAATTGTTGAGTCACTCAGTGCTATTTCGATTCGAACCAATTCGAACCGCGCATCAAAGCGCAAGACGCGATTTCTAAGTGGCTCATGATTGGATCTGGCGGTCCGTAGCTTTTGCCTTTAGTCCATCGTAGTGTGAGACGAAGTATAGTCGTTTTTGTACAGCAAAGCATGTAGATGACTCGTTGGTCGTATTTTTTCGTGTCGGCGTCCTGATGGAAGACAAAAGCCTTCAGTGATTGAATCGAAAAGTGCATATATCACGCATGCAAAATACAGCGCAGCATTAGTTTCAATAAAGAACAAGCACAAAAGAAGCATCCGAACCACATAATTGATAATAAGGCACTCCTGATAAGAATGCGAAGCACTTAGAGCTCACCGCATGCGTTTCCCGATAAAAATTACTGTTACGCAAGCTGCCGCGGCGACTGCAGCTTGCGACGTGGGGAGTAACGTCACTAGCCTTTCATAAATAAAAGAAGAACCCTCCTATACTTCGTTTCAGCTTCGGTCCGAGCGCGGCTGATGTTATGAGCCGAAGGGCCAGTCCTCGAGCGCAAAAAGCGCAGCGTCATGGCGTGCTCTCTGCGCTCGATAGGACTAGCCGGCGGAGGAGCACGCAGAGAGAGACGGCGAATACCGGCTGGTCCTATCAACTGCAGAGAGCACGCCATGACGTTGTGTCTCTTTCGCTGTTTGATTGGCCCTTTGGCTCATACCATCGGCCGCGCTCGGACCGAAGCTGAAACGAAGTATAGCAACTGATTTCATTGTTCTTGCAGCACCGCTATGGGTAGGCCATGGCGATTACCTCATCAACTCAAAAATACTAAAAAATACAAAGCATGCGTCATCTCTGTTTTAACCGATATTTTTTTGTGAATCTCTTTCGTCTGATAACGTACCACATGACTGGAAAATTAGCCGTATTATCCCCATACATAATTCCGGAAAACAAAGTGCATCCTTTAAACTACCGTCTTATATCACTGACCACCATTTCTTCAAAAATATTGTAATATATCTTATGTTCCTATGTTATTAGATATATCCAATATAATAGCCTCCTATCCGTAAACAAACACGCGCAGTTAGGACTCCCGAAGAGCAGCATAAATACAAGGAACGGGAAAGAAAAAAAAATAAAAAAACGGCAAAACGACCAGCGGCGGCGTGCTGCGACCAGCGGCGGCATTTGGTATAATGCTGTGGTCAATCGTTTCAGGTGATACCACAGCTTCGCTGGCCAACCACCTTCACCAGCGTGGATATGAGCCCCAACTTTCTGTTAGTTATAATTTGAATTAACTTTCTCTAATCATATTTTGAATCATGTTTTATTGTAGCAAGCACTCCAAATACTTTTACGTAAAAGTACGAAATCCTGCATTTTAGGGTTAAGTGAATAGAATGGCCCACTGACTTTTAAGCAGGTCGTGCATACTAAAGTCACCAACGTAGGCTTACGGATTATCACATTACTTTTCTCCTTGTTTACAGACATCATGTTCGTGTCCTTTTGAAGTTGGTAGCGCGGTCGTCTTTCTGAGCCTCGGAAATTCGGACCCACTCTGAAAAAGCCACACCTAGATCATGGTAACGCGTCATCGCACTGAAAGGCTTTAACGTTTATGTCATTGTCCTTGTATCTGTACGCGGAACCACCGGTTATACTTTTCTTCTTTGCACCTATGTCCAAAAATAAAATCATCATTCATTCCAATTGTCATTGTTTTCAAAGGCGACTTTTTAATACCGTTTTCCCATCCAAAATTAAGCGTGGCCCCCATCTAGTTCAGGCAGTGAAAGCCCGCGGGCTCAATTGTCTGGCTCGTTTTCTGTTTTAAAATGCATAATTTTGTTTTAAAACAAAAGGCGAAACATTCATTTATAAGCTCGTTCATGGAAATACAAGATGGCCGGTGCTTGACTACAGTGATCAATTGCAGGCGCAATAAATTGAAAAATTAGTAAAAATAAATTTTCTAGGTCAGCTAAAAACTCATTTACCGGATGAGTGGCTTATGAAAAGGGTCGTGCCCATTAAAATGCGGGATAGTGACTTGATTGCCAATTATTGCCCTATTTCTTGGACCGGTACATACATCGTGTAAGGTATTGGAGTATATTCTACATAAGCAGCTAGTCAATTGCATGGATGAGAACCATAAACGAAGACCCAGTTAACACGGTTTTCGTAGCGGGTTGTCCACATTAACCCAATTAATTTAACGTTATCATAAAATATCAGGTTATGTAAACGATCATCTGCAAGTGGATGCCGTTTTCATTCATCTATCAAAAGCTTTTGATCTAGTGCCCCACTATAAGTTAATTCATGTACTAACTGACGTCCGAGTACCTTCATTGAACATAAGCTGGATTACTGCATTTCTAAAAAAACATTTACAGCAATTCGTTGATGCTAATGGCAGTTTTCAAAAATTTTTAAGAGGCCATTCCGAAGTTCCGCAGGGCTCAGTGTTGTGCCCCCTGCTTTTTTAAATATTTGTTAACTGTTTGCTTTTTATCAGCAGTAACGGGTGAGTGAAAATCAGGATGTTTGCTGACGATTGTATAATTTATGCTCCAATAAGTATATTCAGTAGATGAAAACGGGAATGTAAACAATGCCTTATCTTGTAACTCATCAAGGTGTTGTAAAAATAATATGAGAATTAACATAACAAAAAACATTAAATTCATTTTACAACAAAGAAAAATCTATTATGTTTTGATCATGAGCTTGACGCTAAAGTTGACAGTTTAGAAGTATTTGAGTGAAATTATCTCGAGCAATCTGAAATTGAATAAACACGTGGACTGCATAAAAAAGACAACTAAAGAACAGGTATTTACGTATAAAGCTAAATAAATCACCTCCTGTTAAACCTCTGGCTACAAAGCCATTGTAAGACCGACACTAGATTATTCGTCCGACACCTGGAACTCATGGCAAGTCTTTCTCTCTCTTTCTCTCTCTCTCTCTCTCTCTCTCTCAAATGAACTTGAAATGGTTCAGTCGCTTACGGCACGTACAATACTCTCTGATTTCAGAAGCACGACATCGGTTACGGCGCTGAAAGAAGAAGGTGACATGTAGCCATTAAAGGGACACTGACAGGGTATTTATGCTCGCCGAGGTTTTTAGTTGCGCATGACATATGAGAGCCCAACTACCCAGAACACAATTTGCGGCTAGAAATTTTGTTTCTTCCCACCCGAACACCGCCGATCAAGAACTGGCCGGTTCGAGTCTCGCTCACTCTTTTTTCCGTGGTCACGGGGCGTTTTCTAAGGTTTCGACGCGACCACCAAATTTAATCAAAGTCGTTGGTCACTGAAGGCACACGCTCACTATTAAAAATGGAAAAAAAGATATGAAACAGACTTTTTGTGGCTTCTAAAAAGCTGCACATACGTTGATTAAAAAAAAAAAGTTCCACGGAGAACCGGAAGCATTCTGTGCGTGCGTCGTTTCGCGTATCGTGGGACTCGCGGAGACGGTGAAGGCAGCGGGCGACGGGCGTGGGACCTCTACTTCAGAACTGTCGCTCGCGGTACCAGCAAATTCCTTCTGCCTTTAAAAGAGGAATTTGGGACTGATCAAAAGAATTGGTATTCATCCCGTACGACACGCCCGACCACCAAGCCGATTCGCACGAAGACGTCGCCGAGCCGTCGCTCCCTCCTCGTGGCTGAAGACATCGCTCGCGTAAACGTCAAGCACGAAGTGTGTACTTCGAGTTAAATATGCACGCGTACGATTTCTTTACTAGGTGCGAATGTCACCATGCGTGGTGCTTCCCGACTTCGACCCTGGAGTGCTTTTTCTGGAGGAAAATCGGCAGCAAACTTTCCAACTTACAGTTTACCGGTTGCATTATTACTGAGGAAAGAGTTCCCCCAGTAGCTCAGTGAAAAGACGTACACTTCACACGCGGCAGGACCGGGTTAGATCCCCAGTGTTAGCGTACTTTTTTTTTCAACTTTTTGCGATGTTCACATTTCACTTTTTTTACAATTATCACTGAAGAAACAAACGAAAAAATAACAAACCAATGTTGTGGACGAAACGTCGCTGAACTAAATGGTATGGGATTTCCTTTTTGACACCTGCGAACTCAATGTAATCACTTTCCACAAAATACAAGGAGCATATAAATCAGGCAGCGTCCGCTTTCCGAGGTGCCTGTAAATGTTCTACAGGAATTACATTCAGCCATTGGTCCCGATCCCGTTGATCTTTAGGAAACTCTCGCACAATGCCACTTTTTTTCGGACGCAGGACATGTGAGCCAGCTCTTCACGCAACATCTTTGTGTGTATTCTTTTCGGAGCTGATCACGGAAATTCTCCACGGGCCCTCACTACTCATCTCCAACTCCTTAATGCACAAAACAACGCATCTTGAAGTACAGAACAGCGAGCGGAACAAACATAACTGCAAAAGAATCGCACGGCAAACAGTCCCCGCTACGCCGCCACGCATGTCGTCTGCTACGCAGAGGGGGAAAAAAAAAAAGCGCACGGTCGGGTGTAGCCACGTGACTTCCGCCACTCACTCTCCCCTCTCCACTTCCCCGACCTCTATGCGAGGGTCTCGGTTTTGGTTTCCAGCAGTTGCATCTTTTGGCTTTATTAAAACTATACGCTACTATTACAAAATATTAATTGGGTAGACCTCCGAACCCATAATAAAGCGCGGGGCAAAAAATAAAAAAACTTTTGGGGGGGTGTCAGTGTCCCTAAGGAATCAAGGAATCTGGCAACGGCAGAAATTATTTTTATTTGAAATTTATTTTGACCTTAAAATCGTCAGTTCTAATTATATCAAAATGCCATCGTTCAGACCATTTGCATCACCTAAACTCATGCCAGCATAAACACATTTAAACAATTGTTTTTTCTGTACAGGCACTAGCTTCATGAAATAATTTTTGGCTTTTGCTTGTTTGCTTTGTTTGTGTTTTTCCAGAATGTTCTACTTGCAGTAATGTACCCACCTGCTAAAAACCCCAGCTGGGGATCGCAGTATTAATAAATATTTAAAAAAAACGTTTCAGGGAGGTTGTTGCTCTTGCGACAGTTTCGGAATTTGTTAGTGCTTTAATTGTATTGTTTATAAGTAAAATATTCGTTGTCGTTGTTGGGATGTGGGCTTTGTCACGTTTCTTTTTGATACTCCTATAGGAGATGCGAGTTCGTAAGTGCTGCGTGTATGCAGTAAAAGGTTTCCTCTGTATCGCCCACTCCTGTCTCGTCCCGTAATAGGTCTGGCAGTATTGTGAAATAAAATAAAGTGTGCGAGAGGTCGTTTTTATAAAACAATCTGTCACCCGCCACCAATTTGTATTGGCTCACACAATGTTGAGTAGTCAAAAGCTCCACTGGCGATTGGCCCAAAGAATCCAGGGCGTAGAAAATTGGGTTTTGGTACTCATGCTGAAACGAAATATCTGCTTTACAAATATTCAAAATGTATGTACTACATGCAACGTGCACATTCTTGGTGCGGAAGCAGGTTCGCGCGCTTAATTAAAGGCGACAAAGCGTTCACGATGTCGTGCAAAGCAGAGGGACGTCTCTGGTCCCGACAGACGTGGTAGAGGATGTAAATGAGAAACTTCTGGAGAACGGACGATTTTTAACTTCCTCTCTTGCAACGTGTGTCTCTGAAAGGTTTGAAATCATTACTTCACGAAATGACTATAAAAGACTCTAGTAGCACAGGTTGTTTTTACCATGTACTTTCATGAGATCACTATGTTTGTGCCACAATATCTCGACCTCTCAATTATCGAAGGTGATTACATTAAAAGATAGATTAAGGTAGGGAGTATTTATACTGGCTACGTCTTTTCTTGTGTTCAATGAGAAGTTAATTTGTGCACACGCCTTGTAGATGCCTTCATAAGTGATGTCAACATAAAGTGAAGGAATTACAGGTAATAATATATTCCTAAGTTTGGGCAGCAGTCTGTTGTTTATGAAAAAATATTCTCTACTTTATTTTAAAGATTAATGAACAAAAAGGCACAAGAGAAGCCAAGCTACTAAACAACGCTTTCAAATGTAAACTACATAAAAAGAACAGCGAGCTCGCGGGCGAGCTGGTGATAATTAATCATAATGTAACACCTGAGACTGTTGTACAGCAAAATAACAATTAGCTGCGTTTGAGACGTTCTACTGCCTTTTCTTTTCGACTTGTTTGGAGTTTTTTTTTTTTTTTTCGCCCCACCGTGTCTTGTGTTATACTATGATTGATGATGTCCAAGCTGATTCTTTTACAAGCTGAGGAGACACTATTAAACCAAATGCATACATTTTATTAAAACGCACGGACATAACTCTGTTGTCACGTTTTACCACATACATATACATCAATAAATCATCAGGGCGTAACATAAGTTTCAGATTACACCTATTATGGAGATTGGTTTTGTTCCAAATAAGAAATATTTCCAATTTGTATTATATCGCGGGACGAGTCGAAAGGACTACATTCTCTATCAGAAATATTATATATAGCGTTAATTTGGTAGTCAAATTCTGTTACCTCATCTGTGTTAGAATCAGGCTAAACACAAATAATAGGGTAATCTTTATTGCCTCGATATTGTTGAAATTCTGAATTGCACTTATATTTTGGCGTAAGGATTGCGCCAACTCAAAAACACATTTGATGTAATATAGCGTAGTGTCAGGTGTGGTGTGACTAGTTAGGCAAATCCGACACGTTTCCATAGTTCGCAGCATACGCAAGTAACCCCTAATTTTGAAACTCAAATCTATATTTCTTTTAATTGTCGTCATTATCCGTACCAAACTACCGTGGGAGAGGTGTGACTGGAAAAACAATGGATATTTGCATATTTGTTGTCAGATCGATATAAATCGTTATTTTTGCATGTATCCGAGATATCTTGGTAGATACGTTTTCGTATGGTTAATATGCGAATTGCCACATGCGAGCTCTTTGTCAAGCCAGGCAGCAATATGAATTTGTTCCTTTACATATTTTTAGGAAGTATCCTGAAATTTAATGATAATTGTGTCCACGTGTTTGTTTACTGGATTATATATTACGTGTGTAGTTTAAGGTGCATTGAATTGTAGTTCATTTCGAAATAACTACTCAAACTGAATCAATGTAGCTGTTCATGATTTATTCAATAATTCATATGGCCATTTCACTGAAAACAAATTCGTATTATCTTCGTACTTATGTGGGCAGAAGACGATAGAAATATTTATTCTTAATTTCAGTATTGACAAATACTGCAGTCAACATTCTAAGCTAGGTTTGTCATCTAAAACGTTAAGTATATTATTAGTCTCTTTAAGGAAAATGAAAGAACTCATAATGCAGCTTGGTGCACCGAAGTGTTCAGACATTTAAAAAAATCTTTTCGACATAATTCCCCACAAAATGCAGACCCAGTCAAGTATATAATTGAGTTTAAGCTCTGGGATGACGTGAACCCTTTTTCTGACCCGGACCTGATTGATATAATTTCGTATTCATCTCTATGAGGAAGACCGCACAATTGGCAAAATAAAATAAAATAAATTAGTACGGTTGTTTGTTTTAAACAAATTATATTCTGGGGCAACAATACAATCTTTTAGAATAACCTTTCCCCCTTCTCCCCTTGGTTCCCAAGAAGATGCAACTCAAGGCGCTGGAAACGGTCTACACGATGTGGATGAACGCACCCTTAAACATTAAAAACGACGCGCACACAACCAGAGGTATCTACACAGAAACGTACAGGCATGCAACACACACCGGCACCGAAACCTAGAGACAAAGACGTACACACGTACACAGACGATCACAAAGGTACAAACACAAATGCATGCCTCCGCACAAATCACAAGTAACCTACATTCAGACGCACATGTCAAAGGAAAACATAATGAAAAAGAAACACAGTGAGTTTGAGACAGCTGTCTATACAGACTCAAAAAGAAGGGATTTCAGGGCAAAACCTGATGTGAATCGTTCCCACGTTGATTAAAACGTTCCGCACTGCATACTACAGCGCCGTGGAGGCGAACAGCCTTAAACAAATACTGAAGCTGATGCCTGCATAAGCAAGACGATTTAATAACTAAAAAGAAACCTAACCGGGGCAAACTTCTTTACGAAGCTAAACCCAGCTCTTATTAGTTGTGAATTGGGAGGAAACATAACTTGGAATATATGCGAAATAGATTAAGCCGGCAGAACTAGCGAGAGTGGCAAGCCGTTTTGGTTGTCTGTTTTGGTATACCCCACTAAAAAGGCAAGAAATGTTTTTTTTTATTAAGGCGCTTAAACACGTTTTTATGAAAAGTTTAATCCTTTGATGCGTCCGTTTTCGGAAGAGGTTGAATCTACCGAAGCTACCATATCTTTCTTTTTTTTCTGCAAGAAGGTAGTAATTGAAACAAGTTTAGAACCTCATTTAATCTGTTATAGAAAATAGGTTTCAGTTACGCATCTAACGTGCAATTGGCATAGTCGACCACCATTCCGCATTATAAAACCGAAAGGTAGTTAACACCAACAACCCTACCGAAAAAAACGGTTCAAAAACAAACCGGAATGAATCCGGAATTTCAATCCGTCATATGGGCCCCTAAGCAAACCGGATTTCTAGAAACCGTTAAATGAACCGGAAATAACCAGTCCGGAAACCCAACCGTAATTGGTCGAAGCGGAAGCTGAACCGTATCTGGCCAATCCGTACATCTACACCGGAGTGGGTCTAACCGTATATTAAACCGTATCAAGCAACACCGAAAAATAATAGAAATAGTTTAATAGAGTGACATACCTACCCTTACAAAAATGTCATATCTGGACTTATATTAAAAAATACATATATGAATACCTAAGGAATTGGGCAGATATCCACAATAAGGCCGTATCTGGATGGATAAAGTCATATTTGCACAATTCGTTATATACCTATATCTGCCTAATTCCTTATATATCATATATAGACTGCTTTATATGATACGATGTTTGGGCCTGTCAGATAGGGTACCCACCCCACATAAAGCAATTTCCATGTGATGCTCCTACTAGCATCACATAAAATTATTGCCATGGTGCAGGTACTATACTTTCCAGGTCCAGACTTGGCATCGTATAATGCATTTTTACGAATATTCACAAACTATACAATTTACTGCTATCCCACACTGCCAAACGTGTATTTACGTAGATATATCTACAAGATAGGGCACAGACGAATCTTTATTGGCCTGGTTCGAAATTCGTCATTCCGACAATTATGTATGCTACAAAGATAGAATGCAGGCAATCATTAGTTAGAAAACATTTTAACATATCATTCGACGTCGGAAAGTCGCAGCCCTTTGGTGGGATTGGTTGTAGAGGGAGCAGACAGGGAATATGGTTTGGAAAAAAAAAGTTTTATACATAAAAGCGCCAAAACTCAAAACTAGCACTTCGCCCATTAAACAAAAATGATAAGAAACAAAACTGTAATATCACACGCACAACCATTAAAATTAAAAATGTAACAGCACACGGACACCTATAAAATAAAACAAACGGGAGGCAACAATTAAGCTGTAAACTACACGAAAGTTCCAGAGTCGTTGATTCACACTCACAGAGTCACAGTCCTGATTCACCCCTCTGGTCGAGAACAGTTGTTTTGACATGGGCTTGCTTGCTAGCCTCGTCGTTGAAGTCCTTCCTTGCACCCTGCGATGTTCAAAGTCCCCCAGTCGCTCCTTGCTGGCCTTGTTTTACCGTTCGGTCCCCAAATCATCCCTTCTGACCATGTATGTTGCACACACGCACACACAGACACCATTGTTCACCAGAGGCAATACAATATGAAAAGGTCATTACTGTTGCTTGAACACGACGAGGTCACGTCTGTTTTCTAGACTAGAAAATGAAGAGGGCATCATATCTTTAACTAAACCCTCAAAAAAATTAAAAAAAATTAACACATAAGTCACAAAAACAAAACACGAAGGACTAAATCATGAGAAAAAAAAATGAAATAATGAACACACAAGTAAAAAGAATAAAGACACGAAGGACTACACAGACAGCCACATTTGGTCAATTAACAATAACGTTTAATTATAGTCAAGCAATATTCCTGCAGCGCTAAAGATCACCAATATGGTCTGTAAACTAGGCGACCTTGAGAAAAGCACGAATATTTGTGATCATAATAAAATATCATTGCGAACTCAAAAACCGTGGCTGCCTGCGTAAGTCCTTTGTATTACTATTCTTCTGAATTCTGTGTTCATTATAGTGGCTGCTCAGGGCCAGGCGGAACTTGGTGGTGCTTTTTCCATTCTGACCTTATTTCGGAAAGCTTCATACTCATAGAAAAAAGAACTAGATTCTCTACATAATCCCACCCCTTCTCCTTGGAGATACCATCCGTGTATGCTGTAATTGGAAGAAAAAAGACAATAATCAGCACACATACACATTATTAACTACATTCTTTTGTAATCATTTTTCTAAATAGGCCCCTGGCAGGACCAAAACAACACAAGACTTTTTTTTGTGGGATGTATAGTTTTGGCACAAAAGATTTGGCCCACATTTCGCTGAATATACCCTGTATAACCTTAAAGTGCACCATTACAATTTCGGCATACTTTACACCACCATTGTGCTTCCCATGTGCATGACATTTAAAAGCCAGATCCGCAAACACTTCACAATAATTTATGCTTATTAAGCCGTGAGCTTTATGTGGGGCCTTTAAGCTCAAAGCATCCAAATTGCGCGTCCGTCTGCATTCACACAGTATACAAAAGAGGGGAGAATGCGGCCGGACAACGGCTTTCACTCTTTGCAGCATATAGCTCAAGGATTCTCTAAATTTTGCTTATAGAGGGCATTTCTGCACCGAGAACGTACAAAGACAAGCTTGAAGGTCGCGCAGGCAGTCTAAAAAACCGATCACATCGCGTTTTTGTTTTTGTTTCGCGCCATGAAACGGTGTGTAATTATAATCATAGCATCAATGGGACTGCACAAGATTGCATTACAGTTCCCAATTGGGTGTGTTTTATACCACACAGCCGCTGTGTGTACACAAGTCAACTAGCTCTACAGATAACGCTCAGCACACCACTGCTAGGTTGAATCAGATGAGTGTCACACTTGCCGAGCTTGAAGTACAGTCGTAATCTATACAAAGGTGAACAAGCAATCGTCGACTGCCCAGTACTGGGAGCATTATGCAGCAGCTGACTTGCTCTCCTTTTCAAATGCCTTGCCAAACAAGTGTGGTAAGTCGTCTGATAACGAGAGAACGTCACCACGGACAGCACTGAGCAGTTGATACTCACCTGTTTACCTTCATATGGATCAAGTCTCTACCTGGCCGAAGTAGCCAGTGTGTGCGCAGCACAAACGGCTGTATTGAAATCTCAAGAGGATGAAAGTTCAGAACAGGCTTGGTAAGATTTCACACTGCAAGTATGCCCATGCAAATTTCACTTTCTAAAACATAAAAAATTGTCACCAGGGCAAGCTGCTCTTACACAGCTGTATATATAAGGTAGCTTACCATCAACAACCTTTGCAGACTGCCATGGACCTATCCTCGGCCTAGTCGATGCTAGCTTCTGTTCGGCGAGGGCTGCACTGAGTAGAAAGGTGAAAATGTACTGTAGATTATGTGAAACAAACAAACAAAAGCAATACTAGCATGCACAACTCGCTAGAGGCACTGACAAATAAAAATCAGAGGTTGGGTTAATTATGTTAACGCAATATACTTCAAACGCGTACCATGAGTGCTGGCAAGATATTTGCTGCCTTCAATCTAGATAAGCTTGTAAATTTACATGCCAGATAACAAATAACTTAAAAGCTGAAATATATTTCGATGGAACTTCAAAAACCGAAGACTAGCTCTGCTAATATGGTGCTATCTAGTACACCATAGATGAGTAGAATCGGATTACAGCGTCCCCCTTACAAAGACTGAAGCAAAACAAGTATAGAGTCTGCCGCGCCACTACAACAGAAACGATGGTATTGTGATCTCATGGAGATCAGAGTTCGGAACAAGTGTGACAGTGTTTGGCACGACAAGTATGCTAATGTCATTTTTCATTTTTTTGTATATTTACGGTGACAGTGCAGGGAAACAATCACGCACCAGATACTCAGAAAAACAAGCACACGCGCTGAACTTATAACTCTTGTGTATTCGACTACTTCATTCTTCACTTCAACGTCTGGATTGACTTTCCAGAACGTGATAAGCAGAAGAAATAGCACAAAAAAGAAGAAACAAAAAGCGAAAGACACGACAAAAGAAAAGGAAAAGACAAAAGAAAAAAGCAAACCCTTACATTGTGACGGCTTGAAGCTGAGCTAGTTGGTTCATGCTTGTAAAAGTTTGTTTGTCTCTGTGTGTGTGTCCTTAAAACGTTCCGCTGGCACTTTAACAAACCCTTACAATTCATCCCTCTCCCTCACCGCTATCAGTTAGATAGAAATTGGAGCTCTTTGGTCGACAGTGCTATAGAAGGACTACTTACACACTTGTCCTTCAGATGCCCTATTCTTTGCGGTTTCATTATTTTTCTTGTCAGTGTGTCTCAAATCCTGCCTATTACAGAACAATTTTCAAAATGTGCTACGCAACCACAATCCTGACAGTAGATTCTCAGATGTCCAGCGACGACTCGGTGAGTATTATAAAAATGCTCCCTGAAACGATCATTCAAACACCTGGCAGTCTGGACTACATACTCCTTACTATGCTACTTATGTAGACCAGACTGGCAGGTGTTTGAATGATCGTTTAAAGAAGCATTTTTATAACACCCACCAAGTCGCCGCTGGAAACTTGGGAACCCACTGTCCGGATTGTGGTTATGTAGCACATTTTGAAAATTGTTCCGTAATAGCTAAGAATCGAGACCCATTGACAAGAGAAATAATGGAAGCGCAAAGAATAGAGCATCTGAAGAACAAGTGTGTAAGTAGTCCTTCTATAGTGCTGTCGACCAAAAAGCTCCAATTTCTATCTTCAGAATAGCAGTGAGGGAGAGGAATGACTTGTAAGGGCTTCCTATTTTCGTGAACATCTTGGGGAGAAACAGCGGCAAAGAAACTTGGACAAGAGAAAAGGAACAAACACGACAGGACGGCGCTGAACTAACAACTGTTGTTTATTACACAAAATTGGAAGAAGGAAAACAAGAAGCATCTTAATCAGATAAAAATATATAGACACACACAAACTGCCGACCAAGCAGCATATTATGTAGCGATAGGCCCAATCAGTGTCTACGTAATGCCCGTCATAGTCGATCGCAGGTACCCGAACTCTTCGTCAGATAACGCCACTGACGGTTCGCTGACGCATCTCCCGCCAAGTTCTGAAATAAAAAAGGCCTCGATAATTTCCCTTGACACCCTGTCTCTATGTCTGTCCAAAACAGTGGCTTCACTAAAATTAGGCTGGCACATGCAGTCCCTACAGTGCAAAGGTAGCAACCCCCCGACCGTAGCCCTCAGTGAATACAAATGCTCCCCGAGTCTATCATTTAGGCAGCGGCCCGCCTGTCCAACGTACACCTTGCCACAAGACAAGAGGATCTTATAGACCACGCCAGACACACAGGCCACAAACGGCACTGCGTGTTTTTTGGTGCATTTGTTTTTTAACCGCTTTTCGGCAATAGCACCCACCATAGCACATATCTGACCCATTTTTTGTGGGGCAGAGAACACAACCGGGACGCCATAGTGACCTCCGACTTGTTTCAGGTTATGGGAAACATGATGAAGATAGGGGACGACCACCATTCTTTTTTTTTTGGAATTCAGTCTTCCTCTCTCTCCCTTCAGCTTTTTTCAACAGGGAGCTAGCCACCTCGGTCAAAAGGGCTGGTGGAAATCCTGAAAGTTTTAGTCTGTTAACCTGGCCGTTGAAGCTTTCCTTCATCAAGTGGACGCAGTACTTTTTTAGGGCAGACCCGAGAAAAAAGTCCTGCGTCCACTTGATGAAGCAGTGACGGACACAGACATGTTGTGCCAGAATTGCTTCGCACGTCTGGGTGAGAACCTTTCTGTGTCTCGTGATTGTGAATCAAGCTCAAGTTCATGCCCAACCGCTGTCTCCAAGCATGAGTTACTGAGAGACATGAATGAAGCGATTTCTGGCGGCAGCCTAGATACAACTCCAATGAGGGTGCCTTCGGCGATTAACTCCGAAATACCAAAAATCTTACGTGAAAAGAATGTAAGGCGAAATAAAGATGGCTTTCAGAAGAATTGTCTAAACAAATTGGCAACTGCATGTAGCATAAAACCAAGCAGCTCGAGTCTCCCAACATATCGCTCTTGCTTTACTTGCGGCAACTGGCGGCTGAATATCAACCTAGACTTTGTCAAGTGCTAGACATTATTAGAGGCGTTACTAGTGCTCTTTAATCTATGTACAGGTATTCACACGAGATGTGTTCTTGGCACAGACCGGGCATCGGCAGCTAGTTGGGGTAGGCCATCAGTTCCATGATTGCTCGCGCGTTGTTCTCGAGACTGTCTGTTTGTTGTCGTCGTCGTTAGCGCGACACCAGACGCACACGCGGGAACAAGCTTATGTCTGAGATGCAGCATTCCTCCCTCCTTAAGGTGAATATCGGTCAACAGGTTTCTTGGGTCTTGTCGACCGCCGAAAAGCTGGGACGGCCTCTTCTTCCGCTGCGTCAGACTGCGCTGGTGGGGCTGCATCTTGATCGGGTGGTTCAGGTGTCTTGCTCGGCGGTGGCGCAGGTGCCGTGCTCTCTCTTGGACGAATTTGGTCCATGTGCCGTTTCAGCTCTCCTGCTGACGTCTTGACCGTGATCATGCGGGAACCTGTTGTTTCTTTAACTGTCCCCGGAAGCCACTTTTCCCCTTCACCAAAGTTGCGTGCCCAGACGGAGTCGCCAGGGCAAAGCTTACTCGCAGTATCTCCCTCTGAACAGAGAGGAAAAGAGACAGGAGGCGGAAGGCAGGTATCCAAGCGGGAGCGGATTTGGTATCCTAAAAGCCGCTGGGACGGAGATCTTGCATCCTCCAATGGCGTCCTACGGTAGTTGAATAGCACCTTTGCGAGGCGCATAGACAAACTACCGGTCTGAAGTTTTTTGAGGCCCTCCTTGATGGTGCGTACGGCTCTCTCCGCGAGGCCGTTCGATTGTGGGTGGTACGGCGCTGTGCGCAAGTGCTTCACGTTGTTGTTGGATAAAAACATGGCAAACGCTTCGGATGTAAACTGAGTGCCATTGTCACTCACGATGGTTCTCGGTATGCCAAACCGGCTGAAAATCTCGCGTAGTGCCGTGATTGTGGACTCGGTCGTGGCATGTTGCATAGCAATTGCCTCTATCCACTTCGAGTGCGAATCCACCGCAACCAAGATCATCGCACCGTTGACTGGTTTAGCGAAATCCAGGTGAACACGCGACCAGTTTTCCTGAGTCAAAGGCCAATTAATAGGAATCTTCGCCGGCGGCATCGACCTTGCTTGTACACAGGTGTGGCAATTGCTCGCCAGACGTTCGATCTCACCGTCAAGTCCAGGCCACCACACGATTGTACGTGCGACAGACTTCATTGCTGAGGCCCCCTGGTGCGTCTCGTGCAGAAGCTGCAGCATCTGGTCTCGTGCGGCCTCAGGAACAATGACTCGGTGGCCCCAGTAGATAAGACCTAGGACCACGGTCATTTCTAGCCTCCTAGTAAAATACGCTTGCATGCGTGGATCAGACGCTTTCCTCTCCCGAGGCCAACCTTCGAGAATGTGGGACTTCACCGTACTGAGGACCTCATCCTTCAAAGTCAGTTGGCGTAGCAGTTGTGACGAAAGATGGGTATTGTCGAGCTGTTGAAGCGAATGGACATACTCAGGTAGCTCATCGGTCGCTTCCTCGGGAGTCTCTAGTGGAAGTCGGCTGAGTGCGTCGGCGTTTCGGTTGTCTGGCCCAGGCTTATACTCTATCCTGTAGTTGTAAGCTCCCAGCAGAAAAGACCAGCGCTGGATCCGAGCCGCGGCCATGACTGGTGTCGGGCGGTCCTCACAAAACAGTCCAACCAAAGGCTTGTGATCTGTGACTAAAATAAACGACGACAACAAACAGACAGTCTCGAGAACAACGCGCGAGCAATCATGGAACTGATGGCCTACCCCAACTAGCTGCCGATGCCCGGTCTGTGCCAAGAACACATCTCGTGTAAATACCTGTACATAGATTAAAGAGCACTAGTAACGCCTCTAATAATGTCTAGCAATGGCGACGAGTACCGATCCAGCCTCTGAAGTCAACGGACGCAACTCCGAGTCTGCGGTGATAACGTACCAAGTACCACAGTTCGACGAGACGAAAGATAAGTGGACTTCGTATATTATCCGCATTGAGTCCTACTTCAAGGGAAACGGCATCGTGAACGATGTAAAGAAGAGAGCGCTACTCGTTTCGGCACTGGGCTCAAGAGCAATCGACGTCTTGAGTGGGCGTTGCGCGCCAAGGAAGGTTAAAGAATTAACCTACTCTCAAGCGATTGAAATTCTCAAAGAATTTTACGCGCCGAGACCGAACGAGATAGCTGAAAGCTTCAAATTTTTCACGAGGGTTCAGAAAGAGGAAGAGTCGGCTCAGCAATTCATCGTGGAACTTCGGCAGCTGGCTGATAAATGCAACTTTGGCGACATGTTAGACCGCATGCTACGAGACAAGATAGTGTGCGGAATTCGAAATATCAACGTTCAGAAGGCACTACTTTCCAGGCCCAAGTTGACATTGCAGGAAGCTGAGAACATTGTGCTGGCGGCGGAGGCGACGAGACAAGGTGTCAGGCTCATGAAGCCTTCAGACGTGAAGTCAGAGCCGGAAGCCGGAAGCCGGAAGCCCGAGAAAAAAGTCCTGCGTCCACTTGATGAAGCAGTGACGGACACAGACATGTTGTGCCAGAATTGCTTCGCACGTCTGGGTGAGAACCTTTCTGTGTCTCGTGATTGTGAATCAAGCACAAGTTCATGCCCAACCGCTGTCTCCAAGCATGAGTTACTGAGAGACATGAATGAAGCGATTTCTGGCGGCAGCCTAGATACAACTCCAATGAGAGTGCCTTCGGCAATTAACTCCGAAATACCAAAAATCATACGTGAAAAGAATGTAAGGCGAAATAAAGATGGCTTTCAGAAGAAATGTCTAAACAAATTGGCTACTGCATGTAGCATAAAACCAAGCAGCTCGAGTCTCCCAACATATCGTTCTTGCTTTACTTGCGGCAACTGGCGGCTGAAAATCAACCTAGACTTTGTCAAGGCGCTGACAAACCGGAAGAGGTGCCAGCATTATACACTTATTCCTGCCATCCTTACTTTTACTGAAGCAAGGAAATTAATTCCAGAAGCATCGAAATACCTGGTGCGCAAGTCGGAACAACTGCAGACTGACTGTGCAAGTCGAGACAACTGAAGACAATGATGATCTTGATAGTTTAATTTGAAGTCCGAACAAAAAAGATGCTATGAACGTCATTAAGGATGGCGAAAGAAGAAGTAGTAATCAGGATATTCATGAGAACGCCTATTCGGGAGACGTACCTAATGTCCATAAAAGCCAACCCAGAGACTAAATTAGGGATAGCGAAATTTCACTCGCTCCGTCCAAAGTGGATGGAGGTGAATACGAAACAAACAGTATGCGCCTGCATGTGCTGCAGAAATTTTCAACTTTGTTTTTCCGCTCTGAACTCTTTGCGCGAAGAAGCAATCACAAACCAGGAGCTGATGTCTATGTGGCTTTGTTCGGATCCTACACACGCTTGTTTGGGATGTGGATGCAAGGAATGACCGAACACCTTTACGTTAGAACTTTTAGAAAATGTTGAGGAGGAGCGAGTAACATTCCGCGTGTGGAAGAAAGGAGATCTAATTGAGAAGACAACTGAACCACCTGTATTTCCTGAAGAAATTCAAAATTGTACCATTCGGTTGATTACGCTTGATTACATTCGACACTTCAAAGAGACGAAATTCGGCTCGTGAAAAGCGAAGTAACTAAAAAGCGCCTTTTGCTTCATTTTGAGTTAGCCGAGAATTGGACCTTTTCACTACCGAACTAAGTGCATGAAGTGCAAGAGTACCATTGACACAAATACCAGCCTTCGATTTTCACGTGCGTCGCATCAACAACTAAAGGTCCCCAGGAATTTGGGTGTCGTGTCTGAAGACCTCTTCCACGACTCATCAGACGCACTGCTGGCAATTCGAAGGATTGAAGAATGGTTGGAAGACAATGTTCCTGTTTATTGAAGCGTCACCTATGTTTCTAATGGATTAATTATATCTATTAACTTATTTCGAATAAGCAGCACGTGTTCAGTAATATAGTGCGCTTGTTTTATGTAAATACTTATTATAATTATCATTTGTGACATATCTCGTTCAGAATTTTCAGTTCTTATTGAACAATTCTTGTTCATAATGTTCTTAATAAACCATTCTTGTCTCCGATCCTACATATAATTTATGGACCCACGAGCGTACAAATGCAGTATTAGCTTCTGATATCCCTGTATGCCCGATTATGCATTGCATTGGCTTTTACTCTCTCTCCTTCTAAGTAGGGTTCTGCGTTTTCGGATAAATCCGATGAACCCCGAAAAACACTCGGCGGTAAAAAAATTTGCCGATTCGGATTTATCCGAAAAACTCTTAATTCTGAAACTGCCAGTTCTATGAACTCCATCGCTTTTATTTTATTTATTTTTCATAATTTGCGAACAATTTTGGCGCTTCTCTTTTTTTTCTTTTTTTTGTTGTAGTAACTTTTGTGCGTAAACTCCACAAAAAAAGTCGTTTTGGCTTTTTGTCAACAAAGCGCGTCATCAAATCTTCACGAGAATAGTCGAATATGGTCTCACATATAAAAAAATGCAGAACAAAATTCGCAAACTACTGTTTTCTTACTTTTATTTGCTGAAGATAATAGCCGAAAACTCCGAATTTCAGTGTACCATAAAAGAAAGCTCCGAAAAACTTCGAATTTGTTTTAGAAAATAAACTCGTATAAACACCCTATTAATTTGCTAAAAAAGAAACCCCGAAAACGCGGAATCTTACTTATAAACCTCGGCTTCGGCTCGACTATTATTTTAAACAAATTTTCAGTTCAAATCTGTTTTATTACAATAATGTACATCTTTGATAAATTAGAAAAAAAGTATTTCCTTAAAACGACTCTTATATAATTAAAGCTGCCCCAACCTGCAGTCTTTCGAGGCAAAAACTAAAAAAATATAAACCTTGCAACAAAACCAACTTTCGGAAACTATCGTTTCGCCGATTTGAGTGTGTTGATGTGTGTTTGATGTCTTCTAGCGAAAATACAACAACAAACAAGTGGGAGTCCGAATCATGCCTCTAAAAAACCAATATGATTGGAAATTATTAGAAAAACTACGAAGAAAATAAAAAAAAAATTCTATACAAAAAAAAAACTTTAAAATATAACATAATTTTGACGTTTATAAAGTTTGAAAATTAATATAAAATAAGCCGTGCATATCAATCAAACAAAAGTACTATCATAAGAATATAGGTCATGAATAGTACTACACGAGGATAGTATTTCGTAAGCTCTAATCAAAATAATATGAAGATACAAGGCTTCAAATATGTCACCCGAACGTCAAAGGTGCAATGTTTGACAATTTTTATCTTGATAATGGAACTTGGCATATTCGTCAACTGTATAACAAAAAAATACTCGGCACACAATATTTTTACACGGAAACATTTATAAATTTTTTTTTATCTTCTCAGTATACATAACAAGTAACCGAACTTAATACAAAAAGTAAAACACACAAAATATTTTAGGCGTTTTTTTTTTTTTCTGGGCATGGGTCTATTTTATATGTTTAATTAAGAAAACTCCAAATACCCACCCCGACCAGTGTGTTCGATTTGAAATGAAACGACCCTTCTATCACTTTTCTTTTTTATAACAGCCTGCTAATGTCAATAGTCAAACAAATAATTCTATAAGATGACCGAAATAAGTCACCCGGTGTTTAACTTCTTTGGCGTTTTCAATTGGCAAAATAAAATATTATAGACCGTTGTGTAACTTTCTGATCCTCTGGAACACGGAAATAATCGGAGATGACAAACATTACGAGCCAGAATAATTCCCACAAAATCCCCGCTAATCCGCCAACGCGAATAGCGGTACAAGTCGGCCAAAAACAAGATGGCATACACAGGTAGTGTTCGAAGTTACGAACAGTCTGTCGTCTAGGCTGCACACAGTGTCCGTACAACATTATTAATTGCGAGAAAGATAGGGCAAAAAAAAAAAAAAGAAAAACCGAAAGGTACGACGCTAGCTAGCTACGCATCGCCGATTACATCGTGGATCATTGAGGCGAAGTGAGGACAGAGCAGGCCTCCTGCAGAAAGGTTCAGGACTCTCTCGTCATATTCGGGCTACAGTGTACTTGAGGAAGCCCATTGATTTTGTTTTTTCCTGTTTTTGCTTCGAGCGATGGAAGAGGCGTTGGAGGATTACCGCGCTCGTTTTCCGCTAACGAAGCCAGGCTGGGCGACGTTGACGCGGTCCCTGTAGGGCAGATATTACAGGCGTCGCGTCCTCAGGAGCACTAATGTTTAGTGTCTTCATAAGAAGCACTAAGCTGTTTGGAAATGCTTCATAAGGGAACAAAAATGTGCTATTCTTAAAGTACGCCACACAAAACAAACATCGCTGTTCTTTAGAAAACGAGAGGCCGGTCTGCCCTTTAGGTATGGAGTTTGACGGTGCAGAGAAGCTATTCGGCTGATGCAGTGCGACTGTTCAGATTCCTCATCGTACATCACGCACCAGTCATTGCACCAACGCGCGTCCTGCTGAAGAAAAAAAATGGCTTGTCCAATAAACATATCAGATACTTATATCTATCAGTTAAGTTCTACGTAAATTCTTATATTACCCTATATATTTTTGCCTTTGCATTGGGCATATTCATATAATTGGTTTACTATTTATAGAACAGCTTTGGATTACGTTGTATCACGATGAAAACAAACGCTCATTTTTTAGTACTTCGGTGAACGACGCGCTTGATCTTATTTATTTGTTTTACTGTGTCTATCTTAACGTGAAACGTTAACCACGGCACGCTGCCATTAGCCTACGCATATATTCAATTCACCGATGTTTGTTTGCAAACAAGCTCACTACCACCCCCTATCGGCGGACCCCTGCGCGCTTCCGGTTTTCCTCTTCTTTTCCATTTGTCTCGCCTCATTTTGTTATTTGCACTACTTTGTACAATGCACTTATGTTCTTACAAACATACTACAGAAACTTCTCTGAAGGAAACTCTTCTTAGCCGATCGCTGTGCGTTGCTGAAGAATAAATAAATACACTACCGGAAGTCTACTGGGGAACCAAATACTGTGGCGCCCTCGTGGTATCAACTCCCACCGAATGTGGTGAATAGCCTTACGCTATGAAAATAATAAATGTTCCTTTGTAGAATAACGCGGGCCCGACAAGTCTCCGAAGGTTCCGAATGTATACTACTCAGCAAAATAACAGGGGGCTGAGACCACACTGCCATTAGATCATAATGCTGATCGCCTTTCCTATTGGCCTTTCCTATTGAAAAAAAAAAAATAATCTTCGGGGTGAATTGTGGCGCACGACACTTTCGAAGACTTTTATGAGTGAAGAATCATGAATTAGGTAAAAACCTCAAGGTCTTGACGTTGCGGTACTCGCACACAAACACATCAGCTACATTTCGCAAAGACGCCAAAGACGGAGCGTCTGAATATCTGCACAGATTCAGCCGCCCTGGATATTACTTGATGATTGTGAAGATAACGAAAGCGCCACGGTTGTTCGCACGGCCTGTTATATAGTAGATAGGCTGCACGGAGTAGTATTACGTGAAGCATGATCTGTGGAGGCTTCGTGGACAAGGATAATTTCGGGTGTGCCGCTTCGCTTTGCTCACAGCATCAGAGAACATCGCCCAGACCCGTTGTTGAACTCGATCAAGTCGAACATCCCGAAAGAACGGGCTTCTTTGTCTTGATCAAATTTGCCAAGAAGACGCGGGCGTTGGCTCCATTAAAGTTTTATTTAAGACGCGTACAAAGTCAGGTCTCATGAAGTACATGCAAAACAACTCGTAAATCAACATCTTCCTCTCTCCTTCCAACTCGGGTTATTTTTGTTTGGTTCTCCAAAAAGAGCTAACAAAAAAAAGCTATCTGGAAAAAACGTCGGGGCACACGACGCCTTACTTTGCTGACACTCGGAGGTAAACATAAGGTGCTTCTTTTAAAGTTCCCCCTACCAGCTTCGACTACCAATTGAAGTTTTGATTGAAAGACGGATACGCTTGACTAAAATAAAACGCGGAGATGTGTCGTGTCTGAGAATGGTATGAGAGATCACATCTCATAATTTACTGCGGGAAGAAAAGTATGGTCTTCAAAACAGGCGCCCTCGGAAATTTATTTGCTGTTTCCCGTTTACGAACACAAAGATTCAGAAGAAACAGGGTTCAGCCTTTCAACTTTCTTCGAAAACGCTATATATTTCGTGTTTCAAAGAACGTGAGCTACCACCAACAACCAACAGACATGCACACACATCGGCGTCTATAGAGCAGTAACATGAACGTAGTCTACGAGTAAAATCGAACGATGTGATTGACCCTGTCCCGATACCAAAGAGGGATTCACCGCCACCCAAATACTACTTTATCTTCAACATCGTGACTAGCGCTCAGTTTTCGGCTATTATTGAGAACTCTGGAAAGTTTTGCGGCAGAGAACTTCGGTAATATATTTATATTTTCTATTGATGTTCTTTTTTAATGCTAGTATTATATAACGAAGTGGAGTAAAGAAGTCGCTACCACGATTGTGAATATCTGCATTCAATCATTTTCAGTTGAGTTTTTTTTTTTTTTTCTGTCAACCTGGGAACAAGCGAAGGTCTGACGAAGGCCCAAACGTGGTCTCGTCCAGTGTACAGTGTAATGAAACTGCGCAACCTTTCAGGGTAAGTCTTTTCATTTATGAACACGGGAGATTTCATCTCAAATTGGGCAGAGTAAAAAGGTATATGTAGTTTTTCATCTTGACGAAGGATGTACGCATTACAGCGCAAATGACAAAGTTTGTCATGCTCTTTAGCTTGACGTAAATAACGTTTCCTAATACTATAGATATCTCCGGAAAGTTTATAGCTAGCTCATTTCTGATTATAAATTTAGTACTGTATCTTAAATAAATAGGAGTGTTACTGGTAAATTAAGAAGTGACTGTTTAAAAACTGTTGCAAGTTAAGTATCGATTTTCTTACGAAACCCAATTTCGGTATTGATTTCCACATAAAGCTCCTCAAAGTGGCCGTCCTCCCTCAAGTCGAGGGTCACGTGCACTCGTTTCAATCTCTCACGTTCAGGCATAGAGGCGACAGGGGCTTTCCCGTCATCCTCTTTTATTTTCGCGTCTTTTTATTCTGTGTGACGTGTTCATGTCCTCTCGCGCCTTTGCGCTACACCTTTTAAAACAAGTGATAGTTTCCTGTTCGCTTCGAGGCTGCTGAAAAAGAGATTACCAAAGTTGAAACCCTCCACCTCTATCAGTTTTTGAAAATACGATTTTAAGCATCGTCCGGGCTGTAAGGAGCTTTTTTTTATATATATACACTATGCCCACAGTATGTATACAGGGTATCTTTAAAAAAAAAAAAAACATTTTGAAATGTAAAATATATTTTTAAAATCTATCGTTTGAAATGATGGACGAAGAGCGTGTTGGTGCGGGTCAAGATTAAAGAAAGAATGAACATGCAGGACAAAGAAAACACAACCACGTCTTCCAACTAGCGAGGGACATATACGAATTCCAAAAGCGAGCATCCGATGAAAGGCGGGAAAAGCAAGGAAAGCAAAAGTAACTGAAAAGAGAGGAAAAAGGAAAGAGGCAAAGAAGAGTAAATGCTAAGTCAGGACGACAGAACTCACCCGATGTGGCCTATATCAACTGATTTGTCCTATATTAACGACGGGCTGCCGATCTCAATTTGAGATATGCCAGCGGAAAGGAAGGGTTAAATGTTAGTTAGCGAATTTAATTTAAGTATTAAATGTTTCTTTATACTCGTGTCCCGGCGTGCACTGCGGTCGATAACGTTCTTCTGCAGAAATATCTTTCCTCACAGTGTCTTTAAATGTTTTCTCCCTTAGGAAAAACGTCCTGTATATGGAAGCACCTAGCACATTAGAAAATTTAAAAAAGCTGGTAAGAATCTAAAATAAGCACACACAAAAATAACTTCCTTGAAGCCTTGAAAGAGAAGTCCACGACTTCCACGAGGTCTAATTCAAAAAGATGAGCTTTGATGGAAACGTCAACTGAAATTTCGAGGCTTCAAAAATCTTAATTTTCAGACGGTCACAATTGTATGAAACACATGCCGGAACAAACCATAAATATTTACGATACCTACCTTTTTTAAGAAGGGCTGTCTTTATCATGTGCTTATTTTATTTTTGTACCAATGACTTATATATATACCAAAGCCAACCCGGCATCGCATAACTAGTTTAAAAAATTTAAAACAATACTAAATTTAGAAAGGTTAAATACAGCATTGATGACGACCGCTTTTTTTTTTAGCAGCTTCTTTTTATTTTGAGTAAAACGATTGAGGCTGAGGATGCTTAACAGCGTTTCACCGCTTCACTTCAGTATCTCAGCTTTGAGATCTTGCATTAAAAATCATCATCCAAAACACGACAGACATTAAATTCAAGGGGCTAAGCATTATACTCGCTTCCGTGTCTCAAATCGATATACGCAAATTCAGGCTCTAATGGAAGAACACATTTTTATAAATCTCATACCGCTCATTTACCGGTGGTATAAAAAAAATAAATCATTCGTAAAAGCACTTCCTTTAATGAACGCAATCCAAGTTTAGAATGTTTTTTGTTTAGGTGATAAAATTTTAAAGATCCGCTCGCTAGTGACATTTATTTAATATATGCTAATGTGCTAAAGAAAGAACTAATCCGGACTTCCAGTCTTTGTCTAGAAAAGAATGTTATGCATATTTGGAGATAAACCTGTGCATGAAGACACACCGATGAACGTCCATTGCGTGCTTCGTTAGGCCTAATATAGTAAGAAGCTTTTTTTGTTAACATTCATTTGATTATTTTTTGTGCTCATGAACAGCTTTGGTATTTGTAACGTTGAGAAAAATACATATAGCAAAAATAATAACAATGAATTTTAGAGAATATTGAGGAAAAACTTGAACGCGACGAAAGTCGGATTAAAAACGTCAATACATGGAGCGTCGGTCGTATTATACAAGTTCTAAATGCGTGTCAGGGAGCAAGTTTGAGAAATTTTATTCACATAAAATGTAAGAGAAATTCGCGAAAATTGTATCGGTACATTAATATTAATCGCTTAAGTTATATCAGGGCAATCAATCACTCCGTGAAGGCATTAAATCAAAAATATATAATCTCTGTCGCGTCATCTTGCACTCAAGGTAGAACAACTACTTCGTTCTAAAAGCCTTTTATATTCAAAGTGAACTGTGCTACCCACGTAGCGGTCCTAAAAAATGTGAAAGAGATACTCCTAGACATTTTTAATTGACTATTGGTGCGTGCGTCCGAGAGAATTTCATAGACGGAGGAAAACTCCAGCTTCGACCTAATTAATTAAATTATAAACGTATTATGCAGGCTGACATTGAAACCTCCCGTGTAATTCTAGAAATGAAACCCGACGCACAGAAGGAGGCATTGGCAATGCTATTGACATATGCACTGAATTACAGAGAAGAGTCTATATAAACTCCTTCATCACGGGAGCACTCGGCTTTTTGCAACGGGGCATTGCCAAGTTCCAAACAGAAATTAATAGGCTTTAGTTTCCTAAGTAAAGACATAACAAGTCTTAGTAGGATTAAGCGTCAACATGTTCTAACCACACCAATCACGTACTGATTTTACATCATCCATAAGTTTTACACAGACCTTCACACAATAACTCAGCAGCCCCGTAATCAACTCAAGGAAATCTACGACTATTCTAAGGCAAAGAACGCCGAAATAGGGTTAGCCATGGTGATCTTTTCAGGCGAGTTTGAGCGGTCTTTCCAATTACGGTCTGTCGAACAAAACTGGACTGCTTTCAAAGATCAGATTAATTCTATCCTTAGCTCCTTTGTTCCAAAAATCAATATTTCGAACAACCCTCACCATCCGTGGTTTTCCAAAAAAAAAAAATTGACTTTCTTCTCAACAAAAAGAAACGTTTGTAAACAAGAGCTATGGAAAGGAAAGATAATGTATCCTGGGTTTTGTATAATCTCCATTCATCGTTATGTACTTTTGAAATAAAAAAGGCTAAATCAACATTTTACTGAGAAGACTTAAATGATCTTTTGAAGTCTATTCCCAAGACAATTTGGAGTTGCATAAATCCTCCGAAGTCAATTGTCATGCTATTCCTGGCTTCACGAATTCCGAAAGAAATTTGTGTTGCAGTCTTGAAACTGCTAACAAATTTATCAACTTTTTCAGTGAAGCCTTTACTAATTAATCGCTTCCCTTACTGCTCCTTGTGCATTCCCTTGTGACCACGCTTTCTTAGAAAATATCACTATATCTTCAAGTAGTGTTAGCAAAGTTATCGGAGGCCTCCCTCATCGTTTATCACCAGGAATAGATGACATTAATTCTAAATTGTTAAAACTTTCACAACCCTACTCCAGTGATATTCTAGCTTCGTTGTTTCTTGTGAAGGTTGTTTGCCGAGTGAGTGGAAACATGGAAACATGCCAAGGTAATTCCGGTTCGTATGTCAGGTGATGCGTCATGTTTAAATAACAACCGACCCATATCATTGACGAGCGTCCCGTGTAAAAGTTTCGAGCACATTATGTATTGTCATATTATCAATTTTGTCTTGGAGAATAACATTTTTTTATGGTTAACATGGCTTCCGCAAAGGCACGTCGTGCGAAACCCAACTTCTTGAACTAGTAACCTATCTTTATGGAAATGTTCATTCGATTAAGCAGACTGATATAATATTTTTAGACTTTTCCAACGCCTTTGCTTGTGTGGCCCACATGCGGTTAATACATAAACTTTAAAATCTGAATATTGACCCCTCAATCATAGTTTGGATTAGAGAATTTCTTTCGAATACACTCCGATCGGTTTCAACTTCTGGTCACTTATCAAACAGCTCAAAGGTTAAGTCCGGCGTACCGTAGGGCTCTGTGTTAAGACCCCTTCTTTTTCTTTTATATGTAAATGACCTCCCCGCGAAAATGTCTTCTTTGATAAGACTTTTCGCAGACGGTTGCGGGTTGTATTGAAAGATAGCCAAAACTGACGACGCTCATAATTTGCAAGACGATTTAACTCTATGGTTTCATGGTGTGACAAGTGGCAAACGCATATCAATAAAAATTAAACCAAATTTATTACTGCGTCAGCAAAGAAAACTGTAATCAATTACAACTACAGAATTATTGGTGTCCCGTCCCTATCGAAAAAGTAAAATAAGTACCTGGGCTTTTTTATTTCCGATACTCTTTCTTGGCAGGATAATATTAAGTATCTTGTGGGCAACGCAAGTCGTTCCTTGAAGTACATAAGACGCAAACTGTCTTAGCATCTTCTGAGAATCGTCTGCTAGCTTTTAAATTTTTTGTCAGGTCGCAAAGGGAGTATGCTAGCACCACATGGTCTACTCATCGGGATTATCTGAAAACTAAATTAGAGAGCATTCAAAACAAGGGGTGCGCTTTATTTTTCATGAATATTCACCTTAAATGAGCGTTTCGACGCTGAAACAAATAGAACATTTACCTCTATTAGAAACCAGGCGTGGGGTCTCCCGTATCACGTTCCTTAGCGACATGTATTACTATAATGTTTCTCTCAAAGAACGTTTATTGCTTCGAGCACATCGCATTTTTGATAGACATGATCACGCTCAAAAACTTCGCTTACCTCTTTGTAGGACTAACCAATTTCGCGACTCCGCGTTACAGCTTGATATTTAGAATCGGTGTTTCGAGTACATTGGGAGCACATAACCTCGAGGATACCCGAAAATGTGTCACTTAGGGTTCTCCCTTTCTCTTGAATGTTCATGAGTCTTAAATTTTCTGTACCACTAAGAACCCTCTGCCATACAATTACCTTTTTTTGTGACAAAAACTGAATTGAGAAATTGACCACGCACTAATGGTGCCTCAAGAGCGTCTCTGATTGGTGCGTTTACCGCGTCCTCATTTTTGATACCTCCATGCCCGCCTAGTGACATCATAGAAGTCTTATGATGTTGCCTGCAACGATCGTGGCAGTGGCACAGCAGCGAAGGTCGGTACGGCGAACGCCTGTTCAACTGAAGGTCGCTCTCCAGCAGCCTGAAGATCGCTCTCCAGCTCTCCAGCAGACGAAAGCTTTGGCAGTCAAAAGTTGGGACGCTGCGAGGACAAAGGCCAATGTAATCGCTTGTCTTTTTTTTTTTTCAAAACTTTTATGATTAATTATTAGGATTGGGACATCCAACAGGATAACAGCCGGGTCCCGTGTCGTCATTTGTTGCCACTTCGAAACCACTATCGAGGCATTGGTGCTATAAAACTCCAAGCGCACAAGCCGAAGAAGCGTTTCAGGCCATATGATACTATGCACGTTGCTTAGCTCAGGGCTCTCACCTCGTACCGATCCGGATGCCTGTCCAAGAGGCAGGTTCCCTTACCTCCCGTCTCCCCTACTGTCAACACTCCCGCGCCCTCGACCCGTTTGTGCGTGCGCGTGTGTGTGCGTCACTATAACATAACTGACGCTATCAACGGGAAGAAATTTACTGTGCGTGGCTTATGTGATTGCTCCCATCCTGTACCAATCCGGAGGTGCGTCCGAGCGGCGAGCCAATGCCACTAACGCCTGTCTGGAAACATTCCAAGCGCGCCGGAGACTCGCGCAGGAATAATGGCCTCCGATTATCCGCTTCGTCGAGCAGGACGCACGTGACCCTAGAGATGGAGGGCCGTCTTTAGGTATAGTACGCGTCAGTCTTGGTTCCGCAAAAATCCCACCGCTATGCAAAAACAAAACAAAAAAGAAAGGCGAAAAAGACGACAGATCAACTTTCGATGCTGAAATTTGGTAACTCTGGCCATTGGACCCTGCAGGAAGCCCCAAATTTATTCGGTTCTTCGGTTAATTTATTCTTCTTTAAATAAAGAGTAAAAACAGAAATAATGGGAAAAGCTAGTTCCCCGGTAAAACGTGGAGCTTTAAACAGCCAAGGTGCGGATCCCGCACTCGCGAGTGATGGAACACCGAGTTATCAATCGCAGACTTTGATGACTGTTATGTTTTGTTGTTGCTTCTATTATTATTATTACTGGTATTTATCCATCGGTAATCAGACAAATCCAGGTGCATTCTGAGCATCTCTGCATCCATCCAAAAACAGACAAAGAAGAAGAGTGAAGAATAGTACAACTACCAAACAGGCATTCTAAGAAGTACTGCATGAATGCCTCACGCGGAGTGCTTGGAAGACCATCAATCAATGTTCCTTTAGACAGTCTGGAAAATGACTAGGGCGATCTATATATCGCGCTCCCATTGGCGATGCCGTCTCAGTAAAAGAGAGGCGTCCACCTCCTTTGTCACTAAGTCTGCATTTATTGGCGCATGCGCAAATATCACACTTCTTGTGGTCTTTCAAGTGCATCGCGTGGCAGCATAAATATACAAGCGGCGGACAGTGCGAGTGAGGGGACGACAAACGTCACTCAATTTACTGCTAATCGTACTTGGTTCACGATTGGCGTAGAAATTATGGACGTAACTTCGCTGCGGTGGTGCTGTTTCAAAGTATTTCGCGCAAATTATAAGCATTTGGCACGCCTGTGTATGTATAAGCCCGAGCGTAACAAAAGACAAAAGAACTCCGCGCTTTGGACGGCTCTGTCGAGCACGTGTGCTTTTGCGGTGCAAAAATGTCTCAAGGCAGTATACTCACGCATGTAAACGTTCGGCTTCGCTCACACATATATGGTGAGATAGCCTTGTGCATGTGCATGGGCAGTGTCACAGTGCCCGCAGCTTTCACGTTACGACAAACTTGTCTTTCAACAGTGAGTTGGTCATTGGAATCTACTTTGAGGAAGACCCGAAGCCTTGTCGCCGAGACTCGAGTTACACTCGGATTATTTAATATCAGAGGCAAATATTGATTGAACCCTGCATGCTATCGATCGGAGAGGCGCGTGAAGGTTTGGAGAGTTCAAACGATGCGAGATTTTGCCAGCTGGCTGTAATATGGTAGAGAGGGCAATGATTGGTAATTGAAATCGACGACCGCCGAAGTCATTTTAGCCGCTTTCGTTTTTAGATGCCCCATATATTAGTCGCTAATGAATACACTGGTATGTAAGGGTTTTTTTTTTCAGCTTTGCTTTGAGTGCTCTGAGCGCTTTAAGCTTTTTCTGGCTGTTATTATTTTTATTGTATGCTCTCGCGTGCATTTGGAGCTCCAGCAAGAGTTTAGCCTCACTATAGTAAATTCTGATAGTTTTTCTTTATATGAAACATCTTTACTACACCATACTTTTCACTATATCTGTACTTCACACCTTTGTGCACGTATATGACAAGCGTATTTCAAATGCGCTTGGCTACATTATTGTCTTCTTATCAGTCTTTATTATGGAAGTTATTTCTCTATATAATGCTACTCTTGATCTATTCTCTGATACTCCTATTTTGGTTGGCGCGGCTAATCACTGGCTGCAGATCATGATAGTAGACTACAATAGTACACACTAACGCAGCATAACACGAATCAATAAGCATCTTATTCATCTACCGGGTGGATCAAGAGACGGCAGGCTCTTTTAATCGACCGCAAAATTCGGTTTCTTAACCTATCGCGCTACGACTTTGTGCAGCGCTGCCCACAGATGGTGCATTTTTTTTGTAAAATTTGCAAAGAGCAAACTTACCTGAGGAAAAAGTAAAGAAAGAGAAAGGCTTAGCTCCTATGGAAACGCAGCGACGCCACCGGTCTTCAAAGAGCACGGCGCCGTTTCGCACGGGACACAAGAGATGGCGCAACGAACGCCGCCAACGAACGAGCATACCCATACAAAAATGGTCTATGGTTGGCTATAGAAAATCCTTTGTATGGCCGGCTATAGCAAATTGGCCCAATTAGCTATAGCCGCTTCTATGGATGTCTAAAGCTTTTCCTATGGTCTCCCCTATGGTTGTCTATAGCTTTTTCAATAGAAATTTCGCCATCGAATTTTGTATGGTTTAATCTATGGGTCTCTTTAGAAAGGATGCTATAGCCGCCTATGGCTTTTCTTTTGGTTCCTTTGGCCGTCTATAGCTTCTTGTAAGGTCTGCTATAGAGATCTCTATGGCTTACTTTATGGATCTCTTTAGACACCGTGCTATAGCTGCCTATGGATTTTCCTTTGGTTTCTTTAGCCGCCTATTGCTCTTTGTATGGTCCGCTATAGCTCATTCTATAGTTTGTCCTATGGTTCTCTATACCCATCGTGCTACAGCTGCCTATGGTATTTCCTATGGTTCCTTTAGCCGCCTATAGCTACTTGTATGGTGTGTTATAGAGATCTCTATGGCTTAATCTATGGATCTTTTTAGACACCGTGCTATAGCTGCCTATGGCTTTTCCTATGGTTTCTTTAGCCGCCTATTACTCTTTGTATAGTCCGCTATAGCTCATTCTATAGCTCGTCCTATGGTTCTCTATACCCATCGGGCTATAGCTGCCTACGGCATTTCCTATGGTTCCTTTAGCCGCCTATAGCTTCTTGTATGGTCTGCTATAGATATCTGTATGGCTCACTCTATGGATCTTTTTAGACACCGTGCTATAGCTGCCTATGACTTTTCCTATGGTTTCTTTAGCCGTTTATTGCTTTTTGTATAGTCCGCTATAGCTCATTCTATAGTTCGTCCTATGGTTCTCTATACCAATCGTGCTACAGCTGCCTATGGCATTTCCTATGGTTCCTTTAGCCGCCTATAGCTTCTTGTATGGTCTGCTATAGAGATCTCTATGGCTTACTCTATGGATCTTTTTAGACACCGTGCTATAGCAGCGTATGGCTTTTTCTATGGTTTCTTCAGCCGCCTATAGCTCTTTGTATGGTCCGCTATAGCTCATTCTATAGTTCGTCTTATGGTTCTCTATACCCATCCTGCTACAGGTGCCTATGGCATTTCCTATGGCTCCTTTAGCCGCCCGTACCTTCTTGTATGGTCTGCTACAGATGTCTCTACGGCTCACTCCATGGATCTTTTTAGACACCGTGCTATAGCAGCCTATGGCTTTTTCTATTGTTTCTTTAGCGCCTATTGCTCTCTGTATGGTTTGTTATAGCTTCTTCTAGAGCTCGTCCTATGGGTCTCTTCACCATCGTGCTATAGCTGCCTGTTTTTCTTTTTACCGCAATCGCATGAAATGTGAATCAAATTATTTGATGTCACTGTACATCTTTAAACAAAAAACCTTGTAAGACATCTCGAACTTTATAAGCCCATTTAAAACAGAGAGCTAACATTTCAACAAAAAGCAAATGCACTCACCGAGGTGTTTGCAAAAGCACAGGTAAACAGACAAAAGGAATTGTTTTCAAATCTCCTAGAAGTTTATTAAACACAGGCCATCCTGTAGACAAGCACAAACAAAGCAATCTGTAATATGTAAAGAGGCATTACTAAGCTGTTATACAACTGAGAATGTTGCAAAGCAAACAAGAACCGAAGGCAATTCCTGGGTAGTGTCTAGTTTCCGGCAGCCGGCCGAATTCCTCCCCCCCCCCCCCCCCCCCCCGAAATTCTACTGCCAGTCGCAACTCATTGTCGCTGCCATCAGTTCATCGAATGACATTTCATCGACAGATCGTTTCATCAACACGTGACGTTTATAAACAACTCAAAATGTCTTTTGTTTTTTGGTAATGAGTTGCTGCAGACACGCCAAGAAGTGGCGTGAACGGGTAGGCTGAATCGGTGAGCACGCGCCTCAGGAAAACATGCGCGACAAAATGTCCCTGCAGCGGGCAATTCGCGTAACGAGTGTCGACTAAACGTGTGTCCAGGAAACGTGTACCCACGAAAAGGTGTCCATGAAACGTGGTTTCACAAAACGCAGGGAGAATAAGACATGATTTCAGACAGCTAAAGGCAGGCGACTGCGGTAGAATTTTGGGGAAATTATATTCTCCCACCTGTCAGAAGATAGGCACTGCCAGGAGATAGACACTACAGAGCGGTCAATTGTCGGCGAGTAGGTTGCAGCGCACTTACGTTGAAAATACCGAACTTGAAAGATGTAATCCGAGATTGTCGACACGGGCACAGCAGAAAAACCACTCAAACACAAAACCGAGAAGGAAGGGGTCCGTGAAGATTCACCACAATGTAGCACAAGCTGTCATTTGCCGAACCGATTCCGAACACTGAACGTATCACATGAATGTCTTGGGCTTCTTTGAAGAAATCGCTTGTTGCCGACATACGGGTAGAACGTTTCGACCGAGATACCCTTTACCACAGAAGCGAAATTCACCGCAGCCCCGCGGGCCGCACGACACGCGAAACTAGGTCAGCAAGCAGGCATTCCGGGATTGGCGACGGCTAATGCGTCATTTGTCAAACCACGTGATCACGCTCCTTCCGTTACACGCGCACAGAGAGCGGAGTTAAGCGATGAAAGTCTACCGTTTATTGGTCCGCCGAGTGCGCACCTTCTAAAATGCTTTCAGCTTAGGGAGAGAGAGAAAACAGAGGAGTTGAAAAGCAGAGCTCCTTCAAGGCCAGAACGGGGGTGCGACCACAAAGACTAATCTTCAGGGGCATACCAACAATGAACACAACGAGAGAATGTGTCACTTATATCCTGTTGACAGTTCGACCCAAGGTTGATAGTGCAGTGGATGCTATGTGTGGCCTTGGGCTTAAGGCAGGTGTTGTGTTCAGCGCTATCACCAGCTTCGAGACTGTTGTCACGTGACCCTAACCGGATACTCGATTGGCCTCAACCACGCATAGCGTCTACTCTGCTGTCACTACCGAGTGAACAGGACAGCTCCATGAAGGCCAGCTTTTGGACTTCAAAGCTGCACTTCCCAGAAGTGACCCAAAACGGGGCAGGTTTGAAGAAACCATATTTTACGCCGTGTAACCTACATTATAATTTAAAATGAAGAATTAATGGCGAATGCTTTTTTGCGCAGGATGTCCACAAATAAATAAATAAATATATGTATATTTTTTTCTTCACTGTCCTGTTTGCATTTTTGAACTTCAATTTTGGGAATCTTTGCATCGTTCTGGCATTTCTGATTGCATGGTTTAAAAAAAAAAAATTTGCCGTAATGCGTTCTTCATCCGTGAGTTCAGTCTATATCACTGTCATCAATTACAATCTTTGCGCACCACGATGACAAATGGTGGGGCTGTGTGCTCCAAGATGCTCCAACGACTTGAATGTCTCATAATTTAAAGAAAAAGAAGAAAAATTAGCCACAGCGCTTGCTGATTTGTGGAATTCGCAGAACAGAGAGATAATAGGACGCACATAAGGTAGCGCGTGCCTACCGATATTAATTTTTTTTTCGGCTGTTAACTTGTGTTTTTTTTGTATATTTCGCCGTTCTCGACACGGGCGTCGACGGACATTGCACTGCTGCTTACGCCCCTGCCGGGGTGAGCTTTTCTGTTTTCACGACACTCTATCGCGCTATAGACGCGTCTATTTAACGCTCATGAAGTCTCGAGAGAACTGTGTCAATTGTTTATTCAGAGCAACGACGCAGCAATCGCGAACCGAGAGATAGATGACTGCGCCTCGATCTGGCTGCCCGCGTTCACTCTGATAAAATGTGAGCGTCGGACTCTCGAGCGGAGTTAGCTTGCTGATGATGCAGGACGCTGTTTTGTCGTTGAGAATCTTTGCCCTGCGAACGCCGGCGAAAACGTTCCAGTGCTCGGCGTACCCTAGGCAGCAGCGCCTGTCAGCGACCGCCCGCGCAGCATCGCAATCTTTCTGGAGCCTATTGGCAATCTGCGAGCGCCGACGATTTATCGTCGCGACTTGAATGGGAGCATTTTATGCACCCTCGCGAACATGAACTCCCGCGAACATGATCCCCGCGACGACGAACCGCCGGCGCTCGCAGACGGAAGGTTCCGATGCTGTGCGAACGGTTGTTGGGATGATCATGACGCTGCGTAGGGTACGCCCGGAGCTGGAACGGCTTCGCAGCCATTCGAAGGGCAAAGGATTCGCGACGACAAAGTAGCGTCTTGAATCTTCAGTAAGCTAACGCTGCTCGAGAGTCCCAAGCTTACATTTCCACAGAGCGAGCGTGGCCGGCCAGATCGAGGCGCAGTCGGCTGTCGCGTCGCGATTGCACCGTCGTTGCTCTACCTACACTGATGACATGTGCACCGGCATTCGAAACAGCCCTCTCGAGACTTTATTCGAGTCTAGTAGACGACTTTATAGCGCGATAGACCGTCGTGACAAGAGTAGAGCTCACCTCTGTAGTGGCGTAAGCAGCGGCTTTATGTTCGTTGACGCCGCGTCGAGAACGACGAAATATACACAAAAAACAATCAATATATTTAATACAGCAGGCAGAAAGAAATACAAACATGGCAGGGACACGGAAAAAGTAGAAGGCGCGCTACGAAATACATATACTTACAAAATACACTGGAAAAGACAAATAATTAGAGCTAAAAAAACGGAAGATTGACATGACGTCGAAGCTGAAATAAGGCAATGCGCAGGGAAAGCAGCCGGCAAAACTGCAATAGTCCTATAGGCAGCTAAGGACGCTATTGTGATCGCGGGCGTATAGCCGCGGCGACGTACGGCCCGTTAACCTGGCTTAAGAAAATTCTCGCCCCGATCGAGTGCATGAATGACTGTCTTCCACTTTCCTACATCTGCAGTAAAAGAGAAAAGGTCGCGGGCCTATAGCCTAAGCAATATAAAACACCATTAAGCCGGCTAAAAAAAATTGAATGGTCACGAGTCTATAGCTCGAGAGACATACATCCCTCTATAGCCGGCTAAAGCGCATTGAAAGGTTGGAGGCTACGGCTTTGGTGACATAGAGCACTATTGAGTCTGCTATAGAAAATTCAATGGTCGCGATTCTATAGGTTTAGGGACATACACCACTCTATAGGCGGCTAAAGCACATTGGAAGGTCGGAGGTCTATAGCTTTGGTGACATAAAGCACTATAGAGACGGCTAAAGAAAATTCAATGGTCGCGAGTCTATAGATTTAGGGACATACACAGCTCTATAGCCGGCTAAAGCACATTGAAAAGTCGGAGGCTTATAGCTTTGGTGACATAACACACCATAGGATCGGCTAAAGAAAATTCAATGGTCGCGAGTCTATAGATTTAAGGACATACACCTCTCTATAGCTGGCTAAAGCACATCCAATAGTCGCGAATCTATAGCATTAAGGACATACATATTTCTATAGCTCGCTAAAGGATATTGAATAGTCGCGAGTCTATAGCTGCATGGCCATAAATTATTCTTTAGCCAGCTATAGAAATCAGAATGGTCAAGATTCTATAGCTTTGAAGACATAGAGTTTTCTATAGGTGTCTATAGCGTGTTTTATGGTTTCTTATGGCTGACCATAGAGGGCTATAGAAGGTGATAGCTCACCATAGGATTTTCCATAAACGTCCATAGACCATTTTCGTATGGGAGTAGTGTCAGTTGAACCTCAAGCGTACATTATGATAACTCTATGGATACAGCAGTCTTGAGCTTGTCGGTTTTCTCCTCGCTTGTTAAAAAAGCTTCGTGTTATCATCCTGATTACGGGGTACACAGAAATGCATTCAGTTCGCACAGTACACGTCCTGGGGTTAATCGTTCTATTTGTCTCGTCAAAGCATCATTACCTCGCTGTTTCGTCCTGAAGAAAAATAGTTCGCTCTCATGTCATCTAATGAAGACGGTACTTTAAGTTGCGCCTGGTACCATTATAAATCAAATATTTGGCATAAAACCGGCAACTAACCCCCCCCCCCTCCCCCCAAAAAAAAAAAATAAAAACCTTGTTGATTTTGGCAACTCAACAAAATCTATGATCTTCGACGTGGACACAATTTATATCGGCAGGATCTGCTGTACCAGGGCATGCATTGCTTTCGTTTGAGAAAGAAAAAAAAACGCACGACAAGTCCCAGTTGTAAAGAAACTCAAGTCAAACACGAGTTCCTGAAGTACACCCGTAAGCGATATGAAGGTGAACAGCCCTCTTCTTGTTTTTGACGCTCCTGCAAGTTTTGGAACAAGCTCTGTTCCAGAAGAGGGCTAGAACGCAAAGTTTAGACTCTTGGCCACGTACCATTTGAGACGTTGAGAGTTAATATAGCTTTAGAGAGCCGTAAAACAGGCAAGAAACCAGATAAAGTATTCACCTTCACATTGCCGGCGGGTGTACGCCCAAGATATTAAAGTTCTTTCAGTGGTCTCATAATGCTTTCACTTGAACCGCGAAAAGGAAAACGGCCGACTACTCAGCTTTATATTTTTCCAGCCTTTTAGAGCGCAGCTTTTAGGTCCCCGTTTCCTCATATAACGGCGTCGGCGTCGCCGTCGGCGTCGGCGAAACGGCCCCGTTAAATTTAGCGTGAAATTGAATTGGTGTTGAGGTCACGTGAAGTCAATTTTCCCGCTGAATCTAGCGGAGAAACTGAATTCGTTCATGGGTGACGTGACACAAATTCACGTGACGTCATTTTCCCCGCTAAATTTAGTGGGGAAACTGTAGGAGGATGGGAGGGTATGAAGGAGTAGGTTGGGAGGGTACTCAGGAAGAGGAGGGGAGGGTACGAAGGAGGAGGAGGGGCATACCCTCCCATCCGTACCCTTCCCTCCTCCTCTTCAAGAGCTGCGCTCTAATTTCGCATTACAGAGATTTGTAAATGTGTTTCATTTTTGTTCATTCTTTTTAGCTGAAAAATAAACTGGTGTGCAAAATATTGTTAATTTATCTTAGCCATGAGCAGTAGCTTGGCTAATAACTAGGGAAAAGCTGGTGCAGAAATAACACAAAAGGAGTGCCGTGCCAACAACAAAAAAAGTCATGATATATTTTTTTGTGATATCACTTCAAGTTTTCCGGCCGAAACCTTAAAGGGATACTGAACCATAGAATTTAGTGTCCATAATAAGTGGCGCACGTTCTTTCCACGAGCCAGCAGCCGCCGGTGTGCGCGAGCACACGCAACAAAAATGACGTCAAAGATCTCCATTCGCGGTTAAGATGGCAGTGAAATGCAGGGGCTTCGGGCGAAAGGAGAATAAAGACAAGTTTTTCATCTATACAGTGGTGTCTGGTGTAAAAGGTAAGCGATTAATTGGTCTAACAAGCATGTAGCTTTCACTTGTAGAGATGAAAAGCCCGTCTTTATTCTCCTTTGGCCCGAAGCCCATGCATTTCACTGTCCTCAAGCGCGAATGGAGGTCTTTGACGTCATTTTCGTTGCGAGTGCTCGCGCACACCGGCGGCTGCTGGCTCGTGGAAAGAACGTGCGCCACTTATTATGGACACTAAATTCTATGGTTCAGTATCCCTTTAAACAAAATATCTCCAAAAACAAATTTGTTAGGATGCCAGTAGGAGTGGAAATCAGGTAAGGTTTATTTTCCACACGTGTTTCCGATACTGTAATTAAGACGAAGTCCCCTCCGGCGAAAGCGAGTTCTAATGTCTCTTATGGGAAGGTGTAGATCTTCTAAAAAGCGTTGCTTGAAAGTTCACTAACGAGAGGCTTTCGCGTGTGCTGCTTTCAAAACGTTTTGCGATGTGATTTTCAGTGATTTATTCACACATCTGAGATATAGAAGCGAGTATAAGAAATGCTTAGCTTCTGTATCTTATATCAGTATGTCAAATGTAATTCTCGCAGGTATCTCGGATTGATAAAAAAGATAAAATTTTATAGCATCCTGCCTGTCTCTGCTCTTTAAGCTCAAGTCTACTTCCCTCTCATCGACCACGTACAAACTCCTATAATTTTTTTTTTTTTTTTTGGCTGGGTGTTGCCACGCGATTTGCTGACGTTACCTCCAGCTCGAAGCAAGCGCCTGCCCTGTGGCTTTGCCCTGTGGCACCGCAGGGCGCCCGCCATTTCTCGGCCGAGGAGCGAACTACTCTGGCTTAGTGTGGTCACGTTGTTTGATGACGTCACTTAGTTTCCTTCCTAGCGGCCGCCGCGAATGCAGATCTACGACTTGAAGCGCCGACATCTTTGTTATACAGGTCAGGGCCGGCTAGACGGCGCGTTCTGCCACTTCACGAAGGAACAGAAGTTCGAGTTCCTCGAGCGACTGCAAAGTCTGAACGTGATTAACATCGAGATGGAAGCGACGCAGTTCGCGTCCATGTGCCATCACGCCGGCGTGAAAGGTGAGTCCCGTGAGACGTGGTTGGGGATGCTTTCCGCCGATTCGAACCAAATTAGATTACGTGACGGGAGCAGGAATTCAACGCTGACCTCGGTCCTTCTGGAACCAAAATACGAGTCTTAGACAACGGAGACGCATGCTTTGGCAAAGGGCGGTTAGATAAACAGAGGTGAGGAATGCAGGGTGGGGTCCCTTTTAAAACCATCTGATGAGCGCCAAGTGGACACATCTACACTTCGTTTCACTTTTAAGTCCAGGCACAGCCGACGCTACGAGTTGGTGAGACCTATCAAATCACGTAAAAATCGGAAGTCACTGAGTGTTGTCTACATAATTGGTTCAGCGATAATGGAACACTTAGAGACACTTAAGAATCATCATGACGTTTCGCTTTTGACGCTGTTGATTGGTCCCGCAGGCTCGTAAATATACTCGCGTTTTCATCGTTTCAATGTCACGCCCCGTCTGTCCAACGGAGCGTGGGGAAACAAACCTTTGGCTCTTCGAGAAATGGGCTTCCTCACGCAAATGATCTTGCCAACATTTCCTGAGTGATTTACAAGAAGATCGAACGAAGGCTGGCTGCTTCACTATGTTAATTAACTTGACATTTTTATGTGATTACGTGATGTATAGCACAAACGAATTTAGATAGTTTTGCCCAGAAAAAACATGTCTCGGGGCACAAAAAAACACAGTGCATTAAGAAGTGGACACACAAATTTACGTGCACCGTCAGAGTTGTAACGTTTGGTAGAAAATAATGTAATACCATTAGAATAAGTTAAATGCTTTTTAAACAAAATGTATGGGTTCAGGTAAGTTATAACAAAAACTATTAATTGGTAATTTATTTATGCATTGTTATACAAATTCCCCAAAACGGCACATTAAGCGATTCTCAAGAAATATTTGAATCCCATAAACGAAATTTTAATAACATATTATTCTTGCACATATATAAAATTGTATTAAGCATTTGCATATGGTACGGTAGCCGGTATACTAGCACGCACGCACGCACGCACGCAATCAACATCAAATAACAAAAATATATGACGTCAAATAAAAGCAAAATCTTTGGTGTCTGTTTATACATGCACCACTCTTTATTTTGGAAACTCAAATCAACGTGAGTGAGCGTTGTAACGCAAACGCTAATAACGACATAAAATATATTATATCTTCCTCGCCAGGGGCGCTTCTTAAAATATGAGATCTCCCTATCCGATTGTCACTTGCGCATAACCGGACTCTACTTTATGCCCCCCTTACATAGCTTCGACTTGCGAACAGAAACAGGTGGGACAGAAGCAGCCGAAAGAAACGGGCGTGTCCGCACCAGTAAAGGTTTGGCAGCAATGTACATTGTGCGTAACAAGCTGTGGAGGTTAACGACCTCGACAAGAAACGCATAAACTTTAATAAGAATGGCGTTTAGCTGTCATTACATAACAAAGTTTGTTATTAGAGTGATGCTATTCTTTGTACCTTATGTCACCAGCGTGAATCGAAACGGCTCTGAGCAATCATCAAAGCTAGAAGAGCTCGAACTGGGAGGCGAGCTTAGATACGGTTCATGACAGACAAATCATCATCATGTCACAAAATTACCTAATGTGACCACCCTAAAGGAGTTAGGGCACGCCAAAAAAAATAAATACAAGATAACAGTGCTGCCAGGACCCATTGTATGTTCCTATACGTTTGCTAAAATTGTTTTGTAGATGGCGCCATAGTTTTGTGGATAAATCGATTTATTCGCGGGTCCCTCGGATCCACCCCATTCAGGTAGGCTGTGATGATCTCGCGCATAACGATATACTCGGCCCTGAAGGGTTCGCACAAAACACCAGCGCGTCCGGCGGGGCCCAGCCATCGCGCGCGACGTTACGTTTCCCTGTTTCTTGTCGCTTAGAATTTTTCAAAACAGGAACAACGAAACCGATGGCTGTTTCTCATGCATACATTCCGACGTCACATCGCGCAACAGGCTTAGCATGGCATTTATAATTGTTTTCGTATTGGGAGCTCGCAAGCGTTCTTTTGACACCCAACGCGTGTGAACGGAAAGGAAACCGGCAAGCCGAGACCCGAGGCCGAAGTGCGGAGGGTACCTTGAGCCGGGCGGGCGGACGGAAGGTCAAAGGGCAAGGGGGCGAGAGCGAGGTAGCCTTGGAGAGTTGGAGTAGCCTAAGGAGCCTTCATGTGCGCTTTGCTAGGGTGATGCCACCCTTTGTAATACCGCTCGCCGACAAACCAGCAGCCATTTTGGTTCTCGGCACCCTAGAGTAGCCGACTAGCATGGTGATATCATAATCATAGCGTGGCGAGCTTGGGCGAGAACCTTCTTGAGGGCATGGGTGAGCCCTAGAGTAAGGGAGCGCTCAACCACACGATCACGAGGAAGTAGTTATGAACACCATGGTGCTACTAACTTGTGCAGCGTCGTCAAAATTCTTCCACTGTTGCCTGGTCGCCGGATGAAGATGATCAACATTCGTAAATTGATTATTGCAATTACTAGAGCTCTAATAATCATGAAACATGGTGTATATACTGAGTAACCTATGATTACTTGATTCCAACTTTAATCTGCTTGTTTAATTTCCGTCTTTCCTACCCTTTCAGGTAGACGCTTAATTCGTATAAATAATTAGTAGTTATTAAACATCGCGTTTTCAATACACAATATTACATGGTTTTAAATCAGAACTGGCACCAATAAGGTACGGTGTTCCACAAGGTTCCATTCTTAGGCCTTTGTTATTTTGCCTTTACATAAATGATATTGTGACTATACCGCAATAACACGATATAATTTTATACGCAGACGACACGAACGTCTTTTTTTTCAGGTAGGGACTTTGTTGAACTCGGACAAGTTTGTAACAATTTGCTTAATAACTTATCACTGTGGCTAAAATATAATCAACTGCTTCCTAACACAGGTAAAACAAAATATACTCTATTTAGGCCAAAGAAGACGCCTGTTCTATATGACTTAAATATTTTTTTCGAGGTTCAAATATTGAGGACGTAACAACACACAAGTTTTTTGTTGTGGTGTTTGAAGAAAGCCCAAATTGGACTTCCCGTATATCGAGAACGACTGGGTCACTAAATAAACTCAAAAGACTATTACCGAAGTGGTTAGAATTGCAACTCATTACTCACGTGTTTATTCGAATCTACAGTACTGCATAATGGTACGGGGTACAACTACACAAACAAATAAAAATAAGTTATTTTTACTACAAAAAAGGCTGTCCGGATTTTTGGGTACCTAAAACAAATTATCGTCCCACAATGTCTTCATTTCAGGTGTTAAAAATACTAACTATAAACCAAATTCTGCTCCTAAACATTTGTGTTAATATTTTCCATCAAATTAGACAGTACCAATCACTTTTCTTTAGCATGTACCCAAAATCCCAGGAAGTTACAGTTTACGACATGGACATTACATAAAAAAGCGAAGTCCACACTAATTATGGTTTCCAGCAACTCTCACATCTCATTCCAGGCACCCTAAATACACACCCCACCATAACACAAATGATGGAAAATAATAGGTAATTCAAGGCATTTAAGAATAACCTAATAACCTATATTTAAAACCTTTCGTGACCTGCAGTTTGTACTTCAATATTTATTCTAATATTTTCAAATTTTTAAACTAAATTGATATTTTAACCAATGCTGATGTATGTGGCACGTATGGGAATGATTCTTTATCCTTTGTTTTTGTCTATTTTCTCTGCTGAGTGCTGTAAAAACCTGGGGCTGGGGTCCTGTCAGAAGTCAGGCATGTCTTCTTTTACCCTAGCCCCCCAGGCTTTTTCGTCCGAAAGAAATACAATAAAATACAATGCAATACAATACATATAGGCGACCTATTTGGCATTATTTTTCTCCTTGGTTCACAGGCGCAGTGGTGTGCGTCACGCTGCTGGACAGAACGCAGGGAGACCAGGTATCGACGCCTAAGGACGTCATGCTCAAGTGGCAAGAGTACCCCCAGAAGGTGGTGCTACACTATATCAAGCACAAGCTGGAACATGCCCTGTAATGCATCGCGCCATGTGCGTCGCATATCATCGCCGCCTTGTCAATGGCAACTTTCTTCTTTTGGTCTCGCCGCGTTACCTTTTGCTTCTGTGAGACCTAAACAAGCATACCTATACTCTGTTTCAGCATAATGTGTCCAGCGGCTAGTCCTACGAGCCTAACTACGCAGAAAAGGGTCAAAGCGAGACTTTCGACTACGAAGTATACAGCGTGACTCGCTGAAAAAGTCATTCTTCAAAATTATGTCTGTTACATTTGAGCCCAAGTGTAGTTAACTTACACATGAACTTTCATATTTATTTTTTCTTAATTTCAGTTAGTTACTCACACCTAGTAACCAAGCTACGTTTCATTGCTCTTAAATGATCACGTAACGCCAAGAGGCAAGCTGTGATCGCTGACCAATGGTGCGGTTTCCAAAGGGCAAAAAAAAAAAAAAAGATATTGACGCAGTTCCGACTTGAGCATCCTATTTGCGACAGAGTTTGAGGCGGTGCCAACATACTGTACCAATATTTTAGATTAATAAATGCGATTTTGGGTATTCGTCGACATCATAATCTGGCGTAACTGTGACTAGTCACAGGTTATTCTAAAATTTAACAAATACCTCAGCCGACTTCCATCTGAAATGGAGAGTAACTCGCGTCTTCTGGGTTACTGGTGGCCGCTGAGAAAATCCTTCTGCACCGAGAATTGATCCCAGGGCCTGTCCAAGACTAGCGGTGAGTTTCCGGGCGACCCATCAGCTGAAAAAAACGGATGCTAACAGTTGCCACTAGTCTTTATCATAACGAGAGATTTCACGTTTAATGATCAGATATAGGGATTTAAAGAAAGTCCCAAGGCGGATAAGACTTGCGCCCGAATAAACTAATTTGCATCCCAAAAGCGAGACTAGCTTCTTGTTAACTGAGTCTAGAGCGCACAGCTAGTATCAAACAGGTCCCGGGATAAATTCTCGGATCAAGCAGATTTTTTCAGCGGCCACTAGTTGCTCAGGGGTTGCGAGCTGTGTTCCATTTCAGGTGGAAGCCTATTTTTCATAAATGTTCTCCACCTTGGGGATTTGCCCTACTTTATGGTACATAACCAATAATAGGTAAGATATAAAGACAAATGAATTATAATTTAGAAAATTTTTAATATCTCCGTGGTAACTCTCTTTAGTGTTATAGCTCTAGTTAGTTCCCAGCTCTGCCTGTTGGCTCACAAAAGCCGCAGCCCCCGCCGTGTGCCAGTTTAGGCTGAAAAAGTGGTGGCTATGATTAAAAAATAATAACTTGCTACTATTATTTATTTACCGACAGCCGGTCGTAGTTAGGCGTTCCTACTATTCCTGTGATAATAATAGACCACAAGAGGTCGAGTCCCAATAGGCAGGCACCCGACCAACATCATCCGAAGACATGCCGTTATGACTTGTGGGTGTTTTCAGCCGGCGACATGAAAGCGTGTTTGACAGAAAGCGACATCGGCGCGACGATGTTTTATCACCAACGAACCGTTCTTGACGTGTTCGCGACTGATGTTGACTCTTGACTTAATTGATGTTGATGTTGACTTGCCACTTAATGTTCTAAGGGAGTCATTGTACTTTTACCATGTCTGGAAGAATCAGCGTCGGCTTAGCGGAACTTTTAAGGCAGCGCAGAGACGATATCAAAACTTGATATATGGCTTTGGCGACTACATGCAAACCTAATGTTGGAAACTGCAACCGTAGCTATTGCATACACCTATTTTTGGTTGTGTTGTGTACTCGATCCTGAGGCAAATAAAGTATATGCCAACAACGTCGGTTCTGTTTCACAGTGACGGGACGCGAGTATGCTTCACAGTGCGTTCTTGTGCTCTTTCAGTTCGCCTTTTGAAGTGGCATTTACAGGGTGAGTAAAATTGATCTGTGGCTGTTCGGTGGGATGGCATGAATGCGGAGAGCAAGTCGTCTGCTTCTTGCTCAGGAGCAACGTTATTAGATTAGCACAGTTACGGAACTGCTCATAGCGGCTGCATGCACGAACTGTCTCTTGTCTCCCGTGCGAAACGGCGCCGTGTTGTTTGAAGACCGGTGGCGTCGCTGCGTTTCCATAGGAGCTAAGCCTTTTTCTTTCGTTACTTTTTCCTCAGGCAAGTTCGCTCTTTGCAAATTTTACAAAAAAAAAAAAAATGCACCATCTGTGGGCAACGCTGCACAAAATCGTAGCGCGATAGGTTAAGAAACCGAATTTTCCGGTCGATTTAAAGAGCCTGGCGTCTCCTTGTATCACACTGTAGTAACGTTGCTCAGGAGTTGTGGTGACGTCAGAACGAGGCCGAGCTCTTATTGCCTGATTGGAAAAGAATAGTGGGTAGAGGTTAACGCTAGATGCCTCGAGGTCCACCCACTATTTTTTTTTCAATCAGCCAATAAGAATTCGGCGTCGTTCTGACGTCACCGACACTCCTGTGGAAGAAGCAGACGACTTGCTCTTTACATAGGTTTGTGAACGCATTCAGCTAAGATTTTGTAGAGAGGTGACCGAAGAATGTGCATTAAGAGTGAACATTTCGCTGAACGAACTAATCCGAGTAAAACGTAAGAACACGCTCAACCCTCTACTTAAAGTCACTACCTATGGCGTCCGTTTGTTAAGAAAAGACGTCTGATTGGCGTAACAGCCGACAGATGGCGGCACGTGAGATATGAAAAAGCAAAGAGCCTGTACTACGCAGTTCCCAACTGTTTGATCGGGGTCAAGTGGTTTATGTACCGCATTTGCAAGACAAGCTGCTAAAGGTCCATACGCACATTCGCGTTTGAACGCGTTTGAGTGCGTTGCGGAGTCCTTGCGTCCAGGCGCGGTCGCTTGCGGTACGACGCGCGCCTTCGCCCAAGGCTCGGTAGCGCGACGCAAGCGAGTAGAGACTCGCTCAACTTTCCGAAGCGTTGCGGTGCGTTCGACCAATCAGAAGCCGAGAGAGAAGAGGAGGGTGACGTGTTCGCTCGCGCCACTCGGCCGACTCGGCGGGACGTATCCGGTTCCGCTCGCAGTGCTTGTTTTTTCGTTTTGGGGAGCGGTGGGGACTGGTTTTCCCAAGCCTGCGATGTTCAAGTTCGACAAAATGTCGGGGAAGCCAGCGGGATTGTCCCAAGATCGAACACTACGGCGCTGTCGCTGGGCGCCGCCATGTTGCCGGGGATTTCGCTTACTATTGGTGAGCCGCTAGCGATGATAGCGCGTTCTTATTGGCTCTTGACTGCGGATGACTGCGTGTCAGCGCAAATGTGTGTACACGCTTGGCGCAAACGCTCTTCGCAACGCAACGCATCCGCTTGCCGCTACGGAACGCACCGCGTTCAAACGCTGATGTGCGTATGGCCCTTTACAGATGCTGAAAGCGCTGATCTTCAGCAAACGTCACCACCTTTCCGCCTGCTTTCCTCCTCGCCAGAAGAAAACGCAGCGCGAGCGGACTTGCGATCAATCTCCGTAGGAGGCGTCCACCTTTAAATTTCAAACGTTCCCTATGGTTTGAGACAAACCCTCTCTGCACTCTAGGCTCCCTATCAGGCGGCCTTCACGGGCGCTTCCCTCGATCTCGGCAATAACAGACGACGTTTCTGAGCCAGAAACGATGCGTTCTTTTTCTGTGCGAATTGTCAGTGCATGATTATTTTATTCTACTAATAAAACATTAAACAAAAATTAAGATAGAACGAGAACAACAAAACAGATATGTTGTGTCGTTGTTGTTTTTTTTTGTTTTCTTTTGACAATTATTGTCGCATGCATATATCGTCTGCTTTGCACACTCTGGTTATTACCGTGTCTGTTTCTTGTCTGAAACTTTTGGAGATCTACTGCCCTCCCCGCGCCGACCCTTCGGGTCTCAAATCCCGACAGAAGCTTAACGCGCCATGTCTCCGAGGTGCGTCATTTCTCGGGGGAGCGGCCATGGCCTCGGGTACCAGAACATCCGGCTACACCGCTCCCCTAGCCAACTGACGTCACGCGACTGGCTATTCGGAACAAAGGACCCAAGGCGTGATAAGGGGACGGAGGACAAAGAGGGCTCTCTCTCGGATGGCGGCTCTCTCGAACGGCGGGACACGAAGGATGGTGCAGCGGTGACGAGACTAGGACGCTGGCGCGGGATTCGGCAGGAGACGGACGATGGCGCGGTGAAAGTGCGGGCAAGACGTTGAGTGGCGGAGTCGACGAACGGACCGGATGGCGACTTTGGACGACGACGTCCCCATGATGCGATGTGGACTGCTACCGTTGGGACTTGGAGCAGCTGCAGCGGCAGCGGGACTCCCCCCCCCCCCCCCCCCGCCCTTCCTTGTGACCGTTCCCCGATCCCGAAACCCCCCAGGCAATAAGTGAGTGAATAAACCCTTTTGCCGTGAGCGAATCATTGCTGTGTCATGTTCATCCGGGTAAAGGGTCTGAGGGAATCGGAGTATGAAGCCCGCATAAACTGGCGCCGCAACGTGGGCCTGATTTTCGATCAGGATGGCATTCCGATTCCCAACCTGTTTCCGGTTGAATTGGGGCACTGTTTCGCGCTCTTTTTGGAGGTCATCTTCGTGGCGGGAACGCCGCACGAAGTTTCGTTGAGGGCACGCCCCATGAAGGTCCTGATATGATCACCTGCCTGACGAGAAGGCGCGGACCTGGACCGTTGTCTTTAGGGGTTAACCCTTTGTCCCGGCCGGTCAGAAATTGAGTTACTCCCGTTACGAGAAGCGCCTTGAGTATTTGCTGTTCAGCGCACCGATAGATGCTGGCAGGTTGATCCTGCTGCGCAAGAGCGCTGTGTGCGTCCAAATTACCGCACTTCTCGAGGACCCTGTAGCGTCGGACGTCACCCCACCTACGCCTACGGCCGTTCAATGTCTGCTAGGAAAGATGCCAGCTCACGGTTCTGGGGGATGTGATGCGCCTAACCGCTGTGCTCGCGTATCGATGTATTGTTTGGACTGCTTGTTACCAATCGGACGCATTAGAGGGGCATCGCTCTGGGTGGAGGCTCCCATTGCGGATGGCGGTTGCGCGGACTGTGTTTGGAAATTATTAACGAATTGCATTTTGTCCGGGAGGAGCCTAGCGTCTCAGTTTGACCGCATGCTAGCTCTATGTTGGCATTGCTTGAGCTGTCAGCGCGGTTTTGAGTTTCGTTAGTTGACAACGTTTTAAGGTACGGTATGCGCTCTCGTGGTTACGACCAAGATCTCTTTGATCGAGTATCTTGTGGCCAGAGGCTACATTTAGGGGCTAAGCGCCCTAAATCGTGCCAGATACGCGATTTCTGGTGCGCAGACGTCGGAATCCAAAAAACCACCGAGTTTTCACGTTTACTTTATCAGTGGCTGTGTGTAATGCTTCGTGGAGTCCAGTCTGACGCGATTGGCATGACCCGTGCGTTTCTGGTTGTAGAGTGGTGAGGTTGATCCCGTTTAATTGTGCGCACAGTTGGATCCGGATCCTCACACCGCCATATCGAGGGTTGAGCCTCGTGGCGGGAGTTACTCTTTCATTTCGTTTTCTCTGTCTCCGGAGGCTAGCGCGCGCTTTGTGCTGCCGCCGGAAACAGTACCGGTTCTCAGCCGTGTTTTGGTTCGCGTTGGGACACGAGGGCGTAGAGAGCGTAATTGGTCGTGCGGAGACCAGATTATAGTTAATTATAAATTTAGAGGAGAAAAAACAGCTAGGTGGGGAAAGAGCTGTGCTTGTGTAGTGAAAAGCTGCACGAGGGGAGTGGGCGGTCTTGCGATGATGTGACGAGTTGTTCATAGTCTTATCCTGTACAGATGCGCGGTTGGCCCGGAAAAACGTACGGTTCATGTCGGCGGGTACGTGCCCGGGAAGCCTAGAAATCATGGCAGTGGCATGACCGTCGGCGGCTTGTGACTGTTGTGCGTTGAGTCTGCCCGTCGCTGTACAAACTGCACCCTTTGCATGAATGGGAAGCGGGTGTTGAAATACACCGGTAAATGCGGTAGGCACTTCGACGCTGCAGAAACTGTTCATGCAGAGCAAATATAGTTGATCAACTCGTCTATTTTCAAGACCGGCCGGTTAGATTATTTGACATTTCAGTGTCGCGCTCGTTGCGCGGAAGTTGAAAGGTGCGCGTGTTTCTGATACTTACATTGTTTGAATCCTGCCTGTCTTTATAGTCGCTAGAAGACTTTTCAGTTATGCGGCGTGTTGACTTGGTTTGCGGGCGAGCTTTGTGCGTACCCCTGAGCGTTTGTATGTGGACACGTTGCTCGGATCGAGAACCTCTAAGAGTCGCGAGACGCGCTGACGGCGTACTTTTATTGCTCGATCCCGGCCGGCCTTGACATCAGCTGGAATACTTTTTAGTTATGCGGTGTCGAGGTTTGATCGGGGGAGTACTTGAACGTGCGTCGATGCGCTTATCGCGGTTGTCCAGCCCGTGCGGAGTTCGGTGCGGACCGCCGTTACGCCCTCGTCGCTCCTGTTGGGAGACCACCTCCGAGCAGCGAAGCGGTAACATCTGGCTGCATGCCCAGACGTTACGGGCATAGCCGTGTAAGGAGGCTGTCCGACTAGATATGCTGTTCGCACGATCTAGATACTGTTCCCTTTGTACTGGTATTAGTCGCCGGAACCGCGGAACACCAGCCTCTCAGTAAGAAGATTATCCCTTCTGATGACGGCGTGCTGCGTAGCTCGCCCGTAGCGTGTTTGTAGCTCGGGTGTCGCGAAAGCCGAGTGCATGAGTGCCCGTCTTGGGTAATTGCTACTGTTGGCAGGGAGTTTTTTTATCCGTATCTATTTCGAGTCGCACCTCGCGAACGGGGCAGGATTTGTGGCCGTTTCTGTTTTACGGGAGGTTATTGTTAGTTTCTGAGGTCTTGTGCGTTCTTCGCGAGTGTGTTGGAGATTAATATTGTTGTCAGAGGTGTGCGGCTCTGACGCTCTGATAGATTGTTTTCTGTTTTAAAGGCATGCGGTTGAGTTTTACAGGAACAAACGTTATATAGTGGGCGTATGTACGATTTGAGTACATAGAGTGTGCTCATACTTTTTAGTTGAGGAATAGTTTTCACTTTAGTTACCTCTTGAACGTGCTGCGCGATGTTCTTGATGATTGCCTGCCTGCTAGTATTGAAATGAAGTGTTTTCTTTTTATTTCGTGCATGTCCAACGATCGAAAGATTTTAGGTTCGTCGCGCTGTCCGATATAGCGTGCCGGTATTTGTTTTTGCGCGATTCGCTCTCTGGTTTATTAGAGACGGAAGCTAACTTTAAGACGGCGTGTTGTGTGTGCCTGAGTGCCCGTGCGTGTTGTGAGCTGTGGTGCTCCGGACTGGTTCGTGGACCGTACTCCGTCGGTCGCGAGCTTCCCAGTGAACGAACGTTCACCGTTGACCTGCCTGGTTTGATGCCACCACCATCACCATCGAGGGTGCTCGTCATCATCAATGAAACTCAGCTTAGTGAATTCCTTGCCGGAGGTCCTGGGGACCACGCAACCTCAGCCCCCCCCCCCCCCCCCCCCCTCCCCCCCCCTCTTCCGAGTCCAGGCCTTGAGAGGAGGGAGGTGTAAAGATCTGACTGCCCTCCCCCGCGCCAACCCTTCGGACCCCAAATCCCGGCAGAAGCTTAACGCGCCATGACTCCGAGATGCGTCATGTCTCGGGGAGCGGCCATGGCTTCGCGTACCAGAACATCCGGCTACACCGCTCCCCTAGCCAACTCACGTCACGCGACTGGCTTTTCGGAACAAAAGACCCGAGGCTTGATAAGGGGACGGAGGACAAAGAGGGCTCTCTCTCGGACGGCGGCTCTCTCGAACGGCGGGACACGAAGGATGGTGCAGCGGTGACAAGGAGACTAGGACGCTGGCGCGGGATTCGGCGGGAGACGGACGATGGCACGGAGAAAGTGCGGGCAAGACGTTGAGTGGCGGACTCGACGAACGGACAGGACGGCGACCCTGGACGACCACGTCCCCATGATGCGGTGTGGACTACTACCGTTGGGACTTGGAGCAGCTGCAGCGGCAGCAGACTCTCCCCTGGCCTCGCTGATGACCGTTCCCCGATCTCGAAACCCCCCAGGAAATAAGTGAGTGAATAAACCCTTTTTCCGAGAGGGAAGTATTGCTGAGTCATGTTCATCCGGGGATAGGATCTGAGGGAATCGGAGTTGGAAGCCCGCAAACTTTCATCCGTGCTTTTCTGGGGTGCGAGCAATCTTTATGGTGCGCTTAGCGCTCCCTACAAGCGAGTGAAGGCTGCTCTCTGGTACAAGGACTGCCAGAGGACAAAAGATGTCCACCGACGTTTTCGGGCGGAGTTTCGGCGGCGACTTCCAAGCTCCCAGACAATCTTATGTTGGGTCAGGCGCCTCAGCGAGGTCGAAACCCTCCAAAAAATGTCAGCGATTACAGAAACCGTGGTTTCATCAGCAAAGCTGACGCTCAACAATGCGGTACTGGGTGCCTTCACTGCGATCCCCCCCCCCCCCCCCGTCCCCCTGTCGACGCGGAGAGCATTGCCAACATCTATCGGCTGTTGCGCCAGTGAGACGCCTTTGGTTAGCACACGTCCGCCGTAGGTAGGGATTTGGAGAAAAGAAAGGTTTCACTAAATTACTTTTTTCAGTGCGATCAGGTTCGGTGCAAATTAAAAACCAGTCAAAAAGTCCTCGCAGGGCCCCTTCCTCTATGGCCCCTTTAAAAAGCTACTCAGTTTTTTTTTTTTTTAATTTAGGATTACGACTATTTTCAGCTAAAGCAGTGTCCCTGAATTACTACGTATAATTTTTTTCCTTGATATTTTGTGGTTTTATTAATATAACGGCTGAAAGTTCAATTTTGCGCGTCTATGACAAAACCAAAACTATCTGCCAGAGGGATGGCAACACTGACCATCAGCGGTACGGCCGCGACGTGACGTCACAAGGGTGCCACGGTACGCGGTACAACCAATCAACCGCAGTTTCACAGTGACGTCACAAGGGTGCTGCACCAATGTTGCTTGACTAAATGCTAAACCGCCTGCCACCCGCTAAAGAGCAGCTTGGTCGCATCTTTAAATTCTCTTTTTGGTGGAGTGCGCTGCATCACTTTGACGTAATGTTTCTGCTGTGATCATATTTCGAGCCACTAATGCGATACCAGTCATTACCAGTCATTTATTCTGCTTACGTTTTCGACCGGAGTTGCCAAATGATTTGTAAAAAGCGGGTAGATGGCTTTTACCTTACCCAATATTTGCGAAAAGGGGCACTCTGACGTTGCGGTATTATAAAACTCCCTAATAAACGTAACAAATATTTGGTTGTGGACTGTGATACTTCAAACAAACTTTAGCAGAATAAAAAACGTATACCAAGCCAACATGGTTAGTTGCCGATGCTTTATATTTTGTTTCCATACTTCATTTACTCAAGTTCGGGGAACATAAACGTTAACTGAAACCAAAATAAAAGATAAAAAAACATAAAGTTTGCTGTGATCCAAGTAACTATATAGTTACTTGGATAAGAAATACTTTAGTGTGTTTTTTTTAATCTAACCGTGTTTTCTCGGCCCGTGTAAGAGTGTAAATAGAAACAAGGTCAAACACCGTGAGAATTTGACGCCAGCGGTTGGGATAGAACGCGAAGTTTGAGAACATGACGTTACCTGAATCAAAAGATATTGAGAAAAATTAATTTTCACTATGAGCCGACGTCCACCTGGGCATAATATCGTCCAAAAGAGATCTCCACATTATGGACGCTTGTGGGATTAATATCGGTGAAAATCCACTTGTCAACTAGAACGAGGATATTTTTTTCTTTCTTGCTTACAACTTTTTTGTTTGTTTTTTCATTGGCATGCAGGGGTTTACAATGCCATTTTTCGTTCCGACAATATTAGGCTTAGATAGACATCGGCTTATAGAGAAATTTCGTTTTTCTGAATTATCCTTTGATCTATAGGTAGCGTCCATGTTCTCAAGCTTTCGCATTCAATGCCCAAATGCTATACTTCGCTTCAGCATAAGTCCAGGACGCAGCCGATGCTACAAGCGCGAGTGTGTGGCACTGAGCAGTGTTTGCACTGCACGAGTGCGCGCGTGCTTTGGCAGGGAAACTGAAAGCCGGAGCCCGCGCTTGTTGCGTCGGCTGCGTCTAAACTTAAGAGGCCCTGCAAGGACTTTTTTTCTGTTTTTTTTTTAATTGCACCGACCTGCGCGCACTGAACGTAGTAACTTAATGAAGCTTTTCTTTTCTCGAATGTCGCTTTTTTTTAAAAGTTATAGGCGGTGAGTTTGTCAACTTTACCCCAAAGTCCTCATTGAGGTAAATACCCAACCCCGTAGTCCGCTCTCTGCTGTGGCTACGGCCGGGTCTGTTTATTGACTGCCTTTTTTGGATACCGGTGGACGAGAGACAACACCATCACAGTTAGTTCGTTTTCGAACGTGTTGACTCAAATGCCAAACGCTTTGCTCTTAGACAGGAAAAGTCCGGGCGCTGGCTCAATTGCCAGTATCACCCGGTCGTTTTCCGCGCTGCCCGCAATAGACAGATTCACGGGACAGCCTCGGAGACCCACAACAAGAAAACCGAACCCCGTAGAGCCAGGGCCTCCGCCGACGAGAGCCCCCGGCCCTCCTTCGGGGCCGGCTTATTTAGCCCTCGGAGATATCGACGCGCTCGGGGAGGCCGGTAGCAGTCGCGTCCACTATCACTCTCAAGGGTGCGCCGGCGGCCACAATCACCCTACGTGGGCGAGGAAGAGCTGTCCCTTCGGGGAATACAGCATCGGTTCCTGTATCCCCAGTAGACGCCGCCATTGGTGATGACGACTCCCACGGGCCTGCTTGAAGCTAGACCTAGCTAGGAATATAGGGAAACCATGGTTCCCACAAGGCAAATTAAAATTACAAAATCAAGCCAAAACAATGCTCAGCCTTTCCCCACCGTGAACACGGAAAGACCAGCCGAGCTGCTACAATGGCTGGAATGAAAAGAGACGACGACAAAGAAGAAATGATGGCCGGCCGCAAGTCGGCAAGCCAGAGTGGAAAGGCTTGGCACCATCTACGAGCGACGGCGGCAACCAGATACGTGGCCTTTTCCGCCGTCGCTCATAGATGGCGGTTAGGTGTCCAGAGTATTGTGTCATCATTTTTTTTTTTTTTTTGCGGGGGACACGATCCTGGGGAACTAGCCCTTTACGGCTCCGCTGTAATAATCGCCTTCATGACGTCCTTGGTTTGCTTGAGTGGCCATGAACTAGAGGGGGGTAGTGAGCTCAGCGAGCGCTCACGGCTACCGCACTCCGTGTCGACGGCTCGAGAGGGCGCCACTAAAGCATGTTCTGGATAGGCTGCATAAAGCGGGCAGCCAGGGCGGCTCGCATTGCAATTGCTCCGCGATTAAACACAAATTCGGCATGACACTTCATTGGCCACAGACGACAGCAAGCACGGGGTAAAGATCAGTTCAGAACGGGAGCCAGTTCGCGCTGCCATACTGCCAAAGTGTAAAACATTCAAGCCAAACCTGCTCCCCAAAGGCCTTCGGAACCTCGGAACAGGTCGGATTCTCGAGCCCGTATACGACCACAGCGCCGCCCCGTACATCCGGGACCTTTCTACGCTCGCCGCTCGTCAGTGCCTCATCCCACTACCCTTTAGTATGCGACCTTTTCCACCGCTTGGTGGCGGGTATGTCGACGGGTCATTTCTTGTTTCCGTACTTTATAAACTGCAGTTATTTCTTTTTATCTAATAAAACTGACAAAAACTAGTTTCATAGATAATCGATACGGTTCGCACTACTTATATGTTGTTTTCGACTAAAAAGAAGCTTTTAGAGGCTCTGATCAGTAGTAAGGCCAGGACCAAAGACTTCACATATCGGGCGCTTTCGGCACCGCGGGTCGCCCCCGTAGGGTGGAAGAGGTTTCCGCGTCGTCAGGTTAAAATATGACGCACTGATGTTTAGTTACTCTCCCCGTGCCTGCAGGCTTGCCCAAACCCCAAGAGATGTGGAAACCGCAAAACAGGTAGACGCTTAAATATGATTGCAGGCCCCTTTAAAGGCCGACGTACACTTCGCGCTCTCCACTTTGCCCACCTTTTCCTTTCCTACATCCTCTCCACTTTTTACTTGACTTAACTTGGCTCCCGTCGCAGCTTAGGGGAGGGGAGCGCTAAGAGAATTATCTTCCCTGCAGAAAACCGAGGTTTTGCACTTAGTATTTATTGGCAGATTTATCAGGCAGAAACTA